>VIAB01014474.1:51153-63153 GCA_009801035.1 Oophaga pumilio | reverse complement strand
TCCGAGATACTAGGCTCTGCATCTCACAAGGCGGTGCGACACAAGCATCAATGTATTATGAAAACAGAACCCATACAAGTCATCTAAAGTAATATAGACCCTACAATAAGACCCCTAAATAAAAAATCTCTCTACAAAATACAGATCCAGATCCCTGGCACAAAATTAGATTCCAGAACCAGACACCTAATCAAATACAGACCCCAACCCAGACTATCTGATCAAAAACAAACCCCAGATCGGACACTCCAACTGAATACAGCCCTCAAACCCTCAACAAAATACAGACCCCACCCCAGCAAACCTAAAAAATACAGACCCCAGACAAGATCCTCTGAACAAATATGGACTTAGGATGAGGCACAATAAAAAAATACAGATTTCAGACCAGATCTTTAGATTTTCTATAGGTCTCAGTACATCTAACCAAATACAGACCCCTGACCAGAATCTTTAACAAATAAAGACCCCCAAACCAGAAATTCTGAACAACTGCAGACCTTTGACTAGACCCCTTAAAAAATACAGACACTGCATGATCGAAAACATCCAGCAATCCCTTTGCAAAATACCAATCACAGACCCTTTGCAAAATACAGACCCCAGACCACTTGATCTACTACAGGCCCTAGACCTTCAAAATATATATATAGACCCCAGAGACTTACAAACAAATATAGACCTCGAACCAGCCTCCTCCATCAAAAACAAAACTCATATCACAGCCCCTTATTGAATACAGCCATTAAACCCTCTACAAAATAGACTCCTGACCAGATTCCTAAATAAACACAGACCCCAAACCAGAACCCCCGAATTAATACAGACCTAGGACCAAACCCCTTAAGAAATAGAGACCACAGACCAAATCTCTTGATAATATACAGATTCAAAACCAGACCCATGTTAAAAAACGGACCACAATTCCTCTACAAAATACGGGTCACAAATAGTCTACAAAACACAGACCACGGAGCACTTGATAAAATACAGTCTGGGCACTCGAAAACAAATGAAGACCCCCAGACCATCTACATAAGTTGAGTCCATATATACAAATACAGTCCTAGTTTAGATCCCTAAACAAGTACAGACCCCATATCAGACTTCTTTTATTTTTCTTGTGGGGGCTTCGAAGACATGCCACAAAAGTTCCAAACTATTATTTTAAGGTTCTGACTGCAGCAATAATCACCTAGTATTTTATGTTAGTGTTTCACCCTTGACATTGTGTTCCTTTAAGGTTCGTTTTCCTAGAAAGACATCCCTGATATGCACATGGTTTCCACCCGACCATTAAATGTTATGGGTATAAAACACATGAGGGGAATGAAGGAATGCTGCTAAGTCCATCAACAGCTGCAGACTTCCAAGAAACATGGGCAGAGCTATGCGGCACAGTACAGCCACAAAGCAGTCATTTGATTCGCCAAAAATCTAATAAAATTTCATTCTGCGTCACCAAAGCGTATTCTCGAGCAGAAAATGACATTTCAAGTAATAGTTTTGTAACTGTCGGGTGTAATTCGACATCATTCGAGATTGTGTGATTTAGAGATATGTGTGGATTAAAGATGAGCGAATCTGTTTGAAATTAATCAAATTTGCCTCAATTTGAGAGCACCCTATTCTGAAAATTTTGTGATTCACCTTGGGTAGACACATCAAAATGGTGGAGGTCAGGCTACCTTTGCAGCTTGAGTGTTGAGGGCTGGAAAAGAGTAAAAATAATTATACTTACCCAATCCTCGCCTGTCAACAACTAAGGTAACCAGTTGTCCTCGTATCTCCTTCTTCGGCCACTGGCCCTCTAGCATGGACTAGGCTTCTCAATGTCATAAGATCGTACGACAACCCACATTATGATGTCCTATGAGATCTAATCCAATGTGGAGGTGAAGAAGATTCCTTTGTAAAATATATCAAAGGTGATCGGACAGAAGAAGACGCTTGGACCAGAGCAGGTCAATGGCATGAGATTTCCCACGTTAATTCAAATCTTCGTAATTTGAATTTCGATAGCTTCGCTCATTTTTGGTTGGGACCCGACTTGATACTGCCTGATTTTACACCATACTCATGAGGTTCCCAGAATAGGAGGAGCCTTTCAGAACTCCTGGAAGAGTGGGAAAAATCCTAGATTCGGGAGATAGGGCATGGCTAAGGATGAACATTTTCAAATCATTCACCTCCGTGACGTTAAGCTAGAAGAGTTTGAAAGCAAGTTTTACACAGATACACTTGTCTTTTTTTTTAAATTCCGTGAGACTCTGCAAAAAAATAAAATTAACATGGCGTGCCCCATCATATGCCATGTTTTGGAGGTTGAGGAGTCTTTGAATCATAAGAATTCCTCATTTGTCTTTTTTTCTGATGCCTCCATATATTTTATACTATATCAGGCGTCAAAAAATGAAATTTCGCCAGTTCTCTATATAAAAAGATGGAGTACGTGCTCTTATGCCGCATAAAAAATGAGTTGCAGAGCACTTCTCAAGCTACTGGCATCTCCTTCGCATTACATCTCCTCTTCCAGGGTTATCAGAAGCATTGCACACATAACTTGGGACAGTATCCAAAACTACTACATAATAAATCACCGGACTCTCTGAGCAGAATCAAGAGCGTGGCTAAAATAAATGAATCACAATTTACAAGAGGATACTGCAATGGTCCTTCACAGATAGCAGAAGACAACTGTCTCCATGACTAGTGGAAAGGACCCCACAGTCATTGGTCACTTCTCTGGCAAAGCCAAAGGACGGGCAGCTCAACTGGAACCCTACGTCAAGAACAATGTGAGAGCCATCTTCTCACAATTAGCTGCATCTTAATTATTTTGCTGGGTGAGAACCACGTAGAGTAGCCATGACAGTTCCTACAGAGGTTGTCACTCAACTTGCATACATAGTTATAGCTGCATTAAAGGGTAGCTCCATGAAAACTGAACTAGAGGGTGTAAAGGGACAAAACATGTCAAACAAGTCTCGAAACTTCTGACCCATAAACATTGATATGAAAGGTCTAATAATCGGACATGACAGAATGGGGGGCTTAGTTATTGAAATATATATGTAGCCAGTCAGCCCCCTTCATACACAGCACTGATGATGTGCTGACACAGGAAACACTGCCTTGTGAGAGGCTCAGGGCCAGAAGTGAAACTGCTAGAAACAGGAACTGGAGACGTGTAAGGCGGCCAGGGTGGTAGTTGTGGCAACGAGCTGTACTGTTCCCACACCCTGGCGCCCCACAGATAGAATACAGTGTCTCCTCTGCTGCATGTGCAGCGTGCGCAACAGTACACTTACATTCACTGTCAGAGTCCTCTCAGGTTCTGTCACTCCGGCTCCACGTTCCCGAGCTCTACAAAACATCTCTGAGGCAAAGTTCCTTTCCAACAGTTTAACTTTACTAAATAGGAGGGCATCCATCACACTTGCAGCACAGGTTACACAAAGGGACATCTTCTGAGCTTTCCCTGCTTTCCGGGCAGCCTCTACTTTTCTTGGCAACTCTGTCTCTCTTCTTCCGGCAATCCCTTCCTTATCTCTAGACAATCTCTGTCCCATACGTGACTTCAGTCCCACCAGCTTCCTGCCATCCTCTCATCCAGTTCCAATAGGGAAAGGTGCCAGGATCGCCATCTCAGGTACTCCTGCTCCAGATCCTTCCTTGAATGGTCCTTCTTGAGCCGGTGCCCGCCTGCACGATCCTCAGCCTGGTGCCATAGCAGCTCTATCCCCATGGCTGGCAGACTGTCTTCTTCACTGCTCCCTACACCTTGCCCTGGGCAAGGCTGCCCGGGCTCTGCTCCCTAAACAGGAAGTATCTGTCCTATATCCCTAATGCTCCGCACTGCCCTAATCTATCTCCTCCCCACTGAATAACTCCCATGCTGCCTGTACCTTACTAACACTCCTATCTATTCTGTTCTATTATCCATCTCTTTGATGCCCCCACTATTCTAATCTATCCCTAAGCCTATACACGGTACATGACACACAAATCACATTACAGTACATAACAAGTACAATAACATTAGTGAACCATGAGGTGCCGCATGTAATCATGTGAACAGCGTCTAGGGGAGAGGAGGCATATGAGGGTCCCCGCCACCTCCTTACAGATGCTACCTGATGGTTGGGGCATCAGCACATGGTGTAATTGAGCTATATTAGTAATTTAGATAATCTACGCTTTAAAAACGACCTGTCACATGTCCTAAATATGTAATTTTTTTACCTGGTGTAAATACCACTATTCTCCTGAATCCAGCGTTGTTTTTCTTTAGTTCTTGCACCTCTCTATTCCTGAGATATGGTCCCTTATAAAGCTGTGGAACTGGGTGTGGTCTTCAAGAACACTCCCATAGAGAAGATTTGAGGACCACACCCACTTGTATAACAACTTTGGATTTATATAACTGAAAAGGGGACTATAACACAGGAATGAGAAATGCAGGAACAAAAGAAAAAAGATGGAAATGAAGATGCAGGAACAAAAGATGGAGATGAAGATGCAGGAACAAAAGATGAAGTGAAGATGCAGGAACACAAAATGGAGGTGAAGTTAGCTACTTCCTCTCTTCTTTATATCATTATTAAAGTATTCCTGGTATCCCTTTTGTTTAAACTTTTTGTAAAAGGGGGCTGATGCACAAATCGGTGATAAATGAATTTTTACACTCTGCAAACTAGTGAGAAACATTAGAGGGAGCGTCTGGCCCTGAGTGACCGTGTGACAGAAAAAGCAGCCCCATCAGAGCTAATATGGTTGCACACTAAGTTCACACCAGGCTTTTTTGCTACGTTTTTTTTTCTTCAGCAAACCTGTACTCCTTGACAGAAAAGAAGCAGCATCAAGAACACGTTTTGGTGCCTTTTTTGGGGCGTTTTTCAGGATCCGAAAGTTCATCTTTGCTTATACCACAGAATCACGAACACCAATCATCAATACAAGACATACGGTATGTTCATTAAAAAATACACATACAAATGTAACAGCTGAGGGAGGTGAATTGATCTGGAATCATTTACCTAAGATACTGGCAGTGCATTGAGTTTGTAGGACTCTTTAACTTTCACACTTTGGTCAGCCATTGAGTTGCTTACATATTGTGCTATCTCACACCTTGGTCAGCTACAGGTATTGTTCAATCTCACACCTTGATCAGCCACAGCCACTGTTCACTTGCACACCTTTGTTGGCCAATGTTTAAATTTTTTACACATCACTAATTTAGTTAAACTGTACCAATCCAAACTGCCATCTCAGGTGACCAAGACAAGGTGGTAAACCTTGAAAAATCACAAAAATAAATAGGTTTCATATACTGCTGCACTTGCTTTTTTTTATTTTGTCAGCATTTTTTTTCAGCAACCCATTGCTTTCAAAAGGTGAAAAATGCTGAAAAAACACTGAAAGAAGTGACATGCTCTATGTCCAAAAAAATCCAAAGCCCAAGATACTGATGGCGAAAAAAACAACGTGTATGCACGAGATTTCTGAAATCTTGTAAACGCGGATGAAAATTAGCATAAAAAAATGCTGCAAAAATGCCTAGTGTGAACTTAGCCTTACTGCGGATGGTTTAGGAGCATAAAAAAGTCTTAGGGACAAGCACTGTATATAATAAATCAGTCATGCCGCTTCAGGCCATTAAATTAGTGCATGCATCATACAGGCAGTGTGAGAACAGGTTTAACAAATTACTGTCACTGACAACCAGATGGGAAACAAAACAAATACCAGTTTTCCATGTGAATATTCTGCATGCTTCGGGTGTTATGTGCACAGTCCACGAGTGTTCAATCGTTGTGTTAGATCGTCTTCAAAAAAAGAATTTCCTCCTCATGGTCCCGTATGTTAATTTACCGCAGGACCTGACCTAGATAAGGGGACTCCAGTGAGCAGTTATCAAGTTTATGCTTTTATTGGGATGCGATTTATCGTAGATCTCTGCGGGCAGCGGCAGCAGTAAAGCTGGAATTGAACTGTCTTTTTCTCTAATATAAAGCGCTGTAGGTGCGGATTGTAAAGCACATTCTTATGAATGAGTGACTTAAGTGATAAAAGAAGTAGCACAGAGACCATAAAATAGGAATCACCATGCTAAATAGCCTTGGGGACGCGCTGGATTATTACATTTGTGGCTGATCTAAGACCCTTACATACTGCATGAGTTTACTCAGGGGCGTGTCCTGAGGATGGACGGCCCAAGAGCAAAATCTAAGCATGGGCATTTTTTTTTTGAGCAGTCTCCAATATCATTTCAACTGATAAACAGTTTCCGACCATTTTCTTGGCCCAAGTGCCCATTTGGAAATCAGAAATGTGAACTTGGGTAAAATAACGTTGGGCACTGCCCACACCAAAATTTTGCTCATCCAAGTATATGGGTTAAAGCCACCATACAAACTAGATTATCAGCTGATACCACCGATTTCAGATTTTAGTCCAATGTTTGCGTGGACTTTTAATTCTATGATCAGTGTTAAAAAGTGCATTATACCGGTCCAGGTTGTACAGTGGCTTCACTGTATCGCCTGGGGCCTCAAGGACGGAGCGACCTCGATTGCTTTTTTTGCACAATCACAGGGACGATAGTACAATCTCTACATCTTCTCTGTGCTGTAAATATGAATTGCGCAGCATTTTTCCTACACGTTTTCACCAACATAGATGATGTATGTAGATGTTTTCTAAGCAGGACTGTGGATTCTTTCTGTTAACTCGAAAATTAGACTGATTCTTAAAATAAACGTTAGATTTCTTTTTCTTTTATTCTTCTCATACAATAAGATTTGGTGAAAGAAACTATAAGGTTTATAGAAAAAAAAAAGAATTCATGCTTCCTTGTGGGCGGGGTTAATTTCTATAGGACCTCCCCTGCCTTAAAAACTGTAACTGCCCCAATACAAATCGAAAGGAAGGTGAACTAGTAGCAAGGGTCGTTTTGACCTCTTCTATAAAAAGGAAAAAAGGGTTAGCCTCTGATTTTGGTGGTGTAACGACAGTAACTTGAACCAGAAAGTGAGATTATTCGATTTTTCGAAAAGTTTATAAATCCTATTAAAGGGATAGACCTGTCTGAAGTATCCTGCGTATATGCAATAACTGCTTTACTGGAAATGGATCCCAACTTTTCAAGGGAATGAAGGTCCGACTTCCATGGAGAAGCTGTCTATTGAAGTCTATGCAACTTTAATGGAGAGACCCACATGGGGGACCGCTACTCCATTGATTATAGAGATGCAAGCTGATATGGAGAGCTGCTTTGGATCAACAGATAAGAGTCACAGACCCCTATTTGCTTGATAAAGTCGGACCCTCACCCTTCAGAAATTTTGATATGCCATCAAGATAAAAGTTTCCCGACAGTTACATTCTCCCGTCTTTCAGATTTGCCCTTTTTTGCCATTTTTGATATTTCCTAATGCAGACCACATGCTCCAATTCTCCCTATGTCTTCGTTGCCTCCAGTGAAGGCGCACAGGATAATTGTGGGTGACGGACGGGATCTTGGGCTGATATCCGACACTGGGGACGTGCGTCTGATTGCTGGAGCTTATCTACAGATTTATCAAACATGGGCACGGGTCAGGACTGACGAGACATTAACTGATTGAATGTAAAGAAATCTTCTGTCTTTGGTTTTCCGAAATGATTGGGGTAGTGCAGAGGACATCTCATTGCCCCCCAGACTCCATGGGGCCAATAATCAGATTTAGGCCGGTTATTTAACCATTTAATGTTGATTATTCAAGGAAATGTTGATTTCTTGTGATGCGCTAAATGCAGGGAAAACAACAGTGACGTCCTGTAGGATCTGCTCTAATTATTGGGATGCTTTAGATGGATTTCATGGGGGCACTGAGGCTGTAGGATGGAGGGCAGGTATAGAGAATACGTATAGGGAAATGGTCATCGGAGGTCTTACAGGTGGTACTGTATGGTGGTATAATGTAACTGGCAGTGCACGGAGCAGACTGTGCCTTGTACGACATGGGCACCCTAGGATTGCACTGCATGGAGGTATACCATGGCTGGCCATGTATTATAGGGCACCCTAGGATTGCACTGCATGGAGGTATACCATGGCTGGCCATGTATTATAGGGCACCCTAGGATTGCACTGCATGGAGGTATACCATGCCTGGCCATGTATTATAGGGCACCCTTGGGTTGGCAATGTGGCAGTGTATGAAGATATGCTGTGACTGGCAGGGTATTGGGTGCACTGTATGGAGGTACTCAGTAGCTCGCACTGTATATGATAGACTGTTTAGCACTGTATATAGGCACATTGTAACTGGCCAATGTACAGTACAACGGCACAACGTGACTTGAAATATATAGAGACACATTATGGCTAGCACTGTCTGGAGAAACACTGTGATAGCCAAATGCTCTGTATATGGCACACAGCAGCTTACTCTACATGATGGCACACTGTGGATGCTATGTTTGTAGAACACTGTGCCTTGCACTGTTAGGTGGCACATTATGATTAGCACTATATGGCGCCACACTGTGGCTAGTAATGTACTGTATATAGAACACTGTGTCTTGCACTGTATGGCAGCACATTATGGTTAGCACTGTATGGCGCCACACTGTGACTAGTAATGTACTGTATATAGAACACTGTGCCTTGCACTGTATGGCAGCACATTATGATTAGCACTGTGCCTTGCACTGTATGGCAGCACATTATGATTAGCACTGTATGGCGCCACACTGTGACTAGTAATGTACTGCATATAGAACACTGTGCCTTGTACTGTATGGCAGCACATTATCATTAGCACTGTATGGCGCCACACTGTGACTAGTAGTGTACTGTATATAGAACACTGTGCCTTGCACTGTATGGCAGCATATTATGGTTAGCACTGTATGGTGGGACACTATGGCTAGTAATATACTGTATATAGAACACTGTGCCTTGCACTGTATGGCAGCACATTATGATTAGCACTGTGCCTTGCACTGTATGGCAGCACATTATCATTAGCACTGTATGGTGCCACACTGTGACTAGTAATGTACTGTATATAGAACACTGTGCCTTGCACTGTATGGCAGCACATTATGGTTAGCACTGTATGGCGGCACACTGTGACTAGTAATGTACTGTATGTAGATCACTGTGCCTTGCACTGTATGGCGGCACATTATGGTTAGCAGTCTGTGACCTATATGCAGTCTTCTTTCAGGCTTATACTATTATATCCTTGTAGAGTTTTCTCTCACTATTACTATACCTTACAATGAGATGTAGGATGGGCAGGGGGTTACTTTACTCCACATAACATGCACCATTTACAAAACTGGAGTCTTCTTGTGTGGAAGATGAGACTTTTGTGCACCAGGGCCCGTGCGATGCCTGTCTCTGCACTCCGTATACCTGTGAACCATGATGGACGCCATTAAAACCCAAAAGAGGTCAAACAGAAAAGAAAAAAAAAAACTTTATATACCCAACAACTGAAGGATTTATCTTTCCAGGACATCTTATACATCTGGCTACAATTGCTTCCTTATAAAGCACAATTACTTGCTCTGCTTGTTGCCTTCGCTGATCCACTTCTCTGACCAAAATTTTTATGACCCATGGTCACAACATCTGGTTCCCAATTCCCACCTGTTTCCCATATTTCTCTATTCTCTGTAAGGATGACACACGTAATATGGCTCATAAAATAAGCTAGAAGGACAAGGGCCTTAAATTACATGACATTTGCTAATCAAGACGATCATTCCAGCTAGAAGAACCTTACATGGGAAGGTTAGGAATCAACCGGTCTTCAAGGAGTCCATATAAAGTCCATATTGTGTAGATGCAACCACACATGGGCTATATATAAATATATATATGTTTGCTTAACATTTTATGAGAAGATACCCTCAGGCTCAGGATCGTCCATCTTGAACACAAACTCAACAAGAAGGATCTTTCACCCGTGATGTGAACATCCATTGACTTAGAAGGCGGTCAAACACTCTCCAGACTGGTTCCTTGACTGGTTCCTCCATTACCACTAATTCAATTATTTGGTACAGACATTTTAGATAGAAAAACAAGGAAGGCCTCAGAGAAGGAATTCACGTAAAGTAAACTTGGGAAGTAAAAAAAAGAACTTGTAATTCACAACGGCCTTAGTAAAAAAAAAACACAACTTGCGGAATGTGGTTCGGGTCAATGAAAGACAAGTATAAATAGTGATTGCTTGATTAAGGAAAACCTTTGCTCTCCACCACTCGGTGCAGCATGAAATTTTGGTCTAGATGAAAGGGTCAAACAGACAGGAAAACCCTGTGTATAAATGTTTAAAAATTCCTCATTCGCTCCATTCCCCATAGCTGGAAATATACGGGGTTGCTGAACTCTGAAGAACAAGAAAAAAATACATTTATTCGGAGGAACGTTTTGGAGAACATGAGGTCATTACCATATAGTTGCTTTGTATATTTTACATTTTTGGGATGTTCAGCTGCTGGAGTCACAAGGTCACGTTCCATCTACTATGTCCACCTCCAGACTATGTGAGGGACATTATTATATAGGAATTGAAAGTATCTCATGCCATGTTTACCAAGGGTAGATCTTTTTAGCAAGTGTCATCTAATAGGAGGCAACCATTCAATAAGTCAATGTCCATCTTTGCCAGGTTCCCATACACAGAGTGATGGGCTCCTTCCACTCATCAGTACAGAGTAGAATTTGGCATGCTTTCGAATGACAGAAGGACATAAGACTTTGATATGGACCATAAAGGTGTACCTAAAATTGACATTCCCCTACGCCAATGGTAGGTAACATGACAGTTATGTTAGGATGTTTCATTTATCAGTCTGGATCCTGAGCTATATGGAAAACGAAAGCTACAATGGTTGGGCAGCATCATCACCGAACTGTCAAGGAGTTCCAATATTGTTTTACTCCTAAACCTATCATAGTCTGGTCTCTTGGACATGTAAGAATTACATGGGCCTAGTCCCAAATCCAGTCTATTGTTCTCTTCGATTCCAGTTCAATCCCAACAACTCCTTAAATTAGCTTCTTCTCCTTATTTTATCTGGAAACATAATGTATTATTTGGCAATGATAGGAAACATCCAAATTCCCCAATCTCTTGCAAAAACAAGAGATTTGGCACAGAGAAACCGAGCAAACTAAAGCTAAAACACGTAATACACATTAGCACTTGGCCTGAAACCAAGTTCTCACTTTTTGAAGGGAAAATCCACATTTATCCAAGAAATACAGTAGCATTCATCCTTCATTGACTCCACTTATCCATAAAAATATACATCTTGATACAGATTAAGTATTTCATAGCCTAATGCACACACGACAATGACGCAAGATAGTATGGCAGTGCGGAAAAGTGCAATTCGACATTTAAAGCTGGTCATACACACTAGATGGCTGTCAGCAGAATGACGCTTCGGCCGATCGTTCAGCTGACGACCTGTCTCCCATACACAGGAGCACTCATTCAGCCAAGCTCTCCCGTGTTCTTTATGAGAAAGCTGCTCACAGACACCTCTGCCAGTGGCTTATGTCTGGGAGGAAAAATATGTAGGCCGACCAAAATCAGACAAGCCCGATGGACATCTCCCGCCATGATGAGTAGTTGGGTGTTGGCCGAACCTGTTGGTTTGGCCGACAGTAGTTTAATATGCATGGGGGCCTTAACTCACCATGTTCAATAGCTTTTCCTGTGTCATTCTGTCCAGTTACAGTTTTCTGCATCCTGATAACTATCTGAGACACGGTATAACTTAACGTGTTGCGTTATGTTACAGGAGATGTCCAGCAAGAGCAAACTGAGGACATATTTATATGATACGTTATCAATATGAAATTGTCTGGGGTCTGTAATTATTTAGGTTATATAGTCTGGAGTGTGTATATAGTCTTGGAGTCGGGAGTGGGAGGTACATTTTTAGTGCAGAGTTTAGTCGAAAGTCGTTTGCAGAGCGCAGCAG
>VIAB01014474.1:26339-37482 GCA_009801035.1 Oophaga pumilio | reverse complement strand
TTATTAATATTTGCCAAATGCCAAAATAATGGGAGAGAGAGAGACTTAAGACATTTTTATTACTTTCTGCAATGTCAAAAGTTTACACACACTAAGATTACTAAACCTTTATACAATTCTGGACTGCCCATATGATGACGTCATGTGTTTGGAAGCTTCTGAGTTAATTAGAGACACACCTGTGTATGTATTTTAATGCACACCTGAAACACACTGCTTCTTTGTGTAGCATCAGGGGAAAGTCTCAAGAAATCAGCCAAGATATCAGGAAAAGAATTGTGGACTTGCACAAGTCTGGCTCATCCTTGGGTACAATTTCAAGATACCTGAAGGCGCCTCGTTCATCTGTACAAACAATTATACGCAAGTACAAACAAGATGGGAATGTCCAGACATCATACCGCTCAGGAAGGAGATGGGTTCTGTGTCCCAGAGATGAACGTGCTTTGGTTTGACATTCATATCAACCCAAGGACAAAATCAAAAGACCTTGTGAAGAAACATAAAAAAGCCAGATTAATCTTTGCAAATGCACATGGGAACAAAGACCTTAATTTTTTTAGACATGTCCTGTGGTCTGATGAAACTAATATTGAACTTTTTGGGCATAATGACCATCGTTAAGTTTGGAGGAAAAAGGGAGAATCTTGGTAGCCTAATAACACCATCCCAACTGTGAAACATGGGGGAGGCAGTATCATGTTGTGGGGTTGTGTTGCTGCAGGAGGGACCGGTGCACTTCCCAAAATAGATGGCATCATGAGAAAAGAAGATTATGTGGCAATACTGAAGAAACATCTCAAGACATTAGCCAGGAAGTGAAAGCTTGGGAGGAAATGGGTCTTCCAAATGGACAATGACCCGAAGCATGATGCCAAAATGGTAACACAGTGGCTTAAGGATAACAAAGTCAATATTTTGGAGTGGCCGTCACAAAGCCCTGATCTCAATCCTAATGATATAATTTATGGGCAAAGCTGAAAAGGCCGGTGCAAGCAAGGAGACATACAAACCTGGATCAGTTACACCAGTTTTGTCAGGAGGAATGAGCCCAAATTCTGACCAACTACAGTATTGTGAGAAGCTTGTGGAAGGAGATCCCAAACATCTGACCCAAGTCACTCAGTTTAAGGGCAAAGGTACCAAATACTAATGAAATGGATGGAAACTTTTGACTTCTTTCTGTCTCATTATTGTGGCATTTGGCAAATATTAATAATTATGGTAATCCTAACTGACCCAAAACAGGAAAGATTTATTCTGATTTCATGTCAGATATTGAGAAGAACCTGCAGATGTGTCTTTTTTATACAGTGTATGGAAACGTCTATTTTCAACTGTAGATTGACTGTATGGTAGGTATACCTTTAATTTTTCATCAGCGATATAAGGTCAAGATTAGCAGAGAAGAGTGATACAACCTAATGAAGGGGATTCTCTTTCTTAAAAGCTTTGAGGGTTTTTTTTTACTAAGGATTTTAAGCTTAATTGAAAGCATATGATAAAGAGCCACTAAATAGAAGGGTTCTTATTGCAAATTTTATTGTACAGTCTGTTTTTTCTTTTTTGTATGCTAATACATGCAGTCAGAATTATTCTGGATCCACAACTATTTAGTGAAGATGATGTCTTGTCTAGTTGGTCCCTCCAGTTGGCCAACAACTCAACAGATTCATAAACTGTATAATAGGGGCGAACAAATAAATTGTTTTTACAATTACTAAACATTTGAAAGCCCATTATTGGTGCTTGTCTCGTCCAATCAGTAAATGTTTCCCAACCAAGGTTCCATGGGTCACTTTACACCTGTCGTATTTGCTCTATTCAATGTTCATATGTCCGGTCCACACAAAAAGTAACACATACTTTCCTGGCTAGAAATTTCTTGGCATCACTTGAGGCTCGGCCGGCTGCACGATACATACTATCTAAGAGTTTAAGGATGTACTCGGTATGGGTTGAAGAGCCTGCACATGGCAGCCAGGATCCAACGTCCTGAGATCAAAGCCTCCTACTGCTGTTGAAAGCAGTGATGGGAACAGCATGGCGTCGGGTTGACCTTTATCATCAACCTCAATGCAGATGTTTGAAGGCTCAAACTACCGTGCTCACCACACAAAAAGAACATCACGGTGCGAAAACAATACACAAGTGGTTAGCGGAGTTTAACTTTTTTTTTTTTTTTAAGGGGCACTTTTTTTTTTACCGAATTCTAAAAAAAGTTGAAAATGAATGAGCAACTTATTATAAATTGATTTTCATTTGTAAACCACTTTTCAAATTTGTAAATTTTGTTTCAAGAAGAAAAAAAAAAGAATTTTTATTACATTTCTCTTTTAATGCTCAAAAATATTTGATATTTTCAAATTTTTTCTGAAAAAAAAAATAAAAAGTGGAAAGACATAAAACATTTTTTAAAAATAAACCCCTATAAAATAAAATGTTGGATTGCCGGGGGTGCTTTACTATTTTGATTTCACAATGGACCTAGCACAAGGATTACAAGATTAGCAAATTTTTATCAGCACCAAAAACACATAAAGCCAAGGTGCACAATTTTGCCACTTTGATAATACTTTCCAACTGTCTCGGAATGCCTTGGCGGTTCCTGAAAAAAGTAAAAAGTTAATCTCCCCCCGACGTAGCCGACTGGGGCTCTCATAGAGCAGGATTTGGGAGGTTTTGGAGGCTCTGAAATGCTTATGTAGGGTAAGAGGTATAGGCGTGAAGGACACATTTTGGAAAAGAGGCATAAACGCTGTTATTGCCATCTACTGCCAAAATACCTGGAAGCTTCTGTACAGAACAGCCCTATCCAAGGGGAAGGCCAAAGGCAATAAAACTAAAGCCTCTTGTGGATGACATACACAAAGTAATTTATTATGCCAAATGCACAATTTTGGTGCAAATTGCCGCAAAAAATTGTTTTTAAAGACTTGTACCATGTTTATTATGTGTTTTAGATACTTTCTAAGCCTTGTCCATTGAAAAAAATGGCCTTGACGGGGCATGGTTTGTCAGAAAAGGGGGCATGGTCCAAATTTTGCACCCATATGCCAAGAAATTTTCAAACAATTCTGGCATTAAGTAAGCCAATTCATAGGTCTAAATTTTTTAATTTGGCATTGTTTTTGTGCTATTGTTTTTTCTTAATCTTCCTCCAAGAGCCGCATCTTTCTTTTTAATCTCCGTCGACATAGATATATGAGGACCTTTTTTCGCAGTTTTGAATGACAGCATTTATTTTACCGCAAAATATAACAAATATTCCCAAAAATGTGGTGAAAAAACGCAGTTCAGCCAATGTTTTGTGGCATTTATTTTTTACGTCATTCATTATATGGTAAAAATGACTGGACAACATCATTTTCCAGGTCAGTGTAATAACAAATTTGTAAAGTGTTTTTTTTTTTTTATTTAATTGGCAAAAGAAAATTGGAAACTTGTAAAAAGAAAAATTTGGTCAGTGTTGAGATTAAGTTGCAGTTTTTTGAGACTTGTAGCTTTTGTTTTGCGCTGTATGGGTACTTGTTTTTTGTGTGATGAGCCGATGTTTTTATTCGTTCTATTTTGCGGTATACAGATATCGATTTGATAAGTTTTATTGCATGTTTTAAGGCGGGGCGACTGAAAAATTTTAAATTTGGTGCCTTTGTGTTTTTTTTTATTTGCTTTATCCCATAGGGGCTAAATAATTTAATACCTTGATCATTTTTTTATGAATATGGCAGTACCAAATATGATCAATTTTTATTACTTTTTTTGTAATGGAGGAAATTGGATTTTTATTATTTTACTTTATAAAAATATTTTTTTCCTTTATTTTTTTTAGTCCCCTTAGGGACTAATTGCTTGTTGAATAGACTGCAATTTCACAATATTACAGTTACAGCCGCAGTCGCCGGCTTCCAGCAGCTGTAAAATAAAAAAAACCTCCTACTTACCTTCCCTGCGCACCCTCCCAGCATCTTGTTCCATCTTCCAGCAGCTCCTGCGGCCGGTCGATCATGTGTCTTCGCTGAGTGGAAAGAGGTGAATATTCATTACCTTAATGAGCGGCGACACGTGATCGCTCGGCCACAGGAGCTGCTGGAAGCAGGAACAAGATGCTGCAAGGATGCACACATGCATACAAGGAGGATAGGGATAAGGAACCATGCATACAAGGATAAGGAAGAGGAGCCATGCAGACAAGGATGGGGATAAAGAGCCATGCATACCAGGATAAGGAAGAGGAGCCATGCAGACAAGGATGGGGATAAGGAGCCATGCATACAAGGATAGGGATGAAGAGCCATGCATACCAGGACAGGGATGAGGAGCCATGCATACAGGGATGTGGATAAGGAGCCATGTAGACAAGGATGGGAATAAAGAGCCATGCAGACAAGGGTGGGGATGAGGAGCCATGCAGACAAGGATGGGGATAAGGAGCCATGCAGACAAGGATGGGGATGTGGGGACAATGCATACCCAGCTTATACTTGAGTCAATAAGTTTTCCCAGTTTTTCGTGGCAAAATTAGTTGCCTCGACTTATACTTGGGTCAACTTATACACGAGTATATATGGTACTATACTTTCTTTTCAAAATAGCACCACATCTGTCAGCAGGTTGTGTCTGGTATTGCAGCTCAGCCTCAGAGCTAAGCTACAATAATAGATAGAATCATTTCAAGATATAGAGTTTTTAAAAACAAAGCAAAATAAAAAAAAAAAGCCGCCATGTTTTTCTTGTCCTGTTCATTCCATTTATAGCTCTCGGTTTACAAGCGGTTCATTTTGCGGTTGAAGAAGAAGTAACCTGCTGCGATAAGAACTTTTGCCGTCGCTATCAGGGGAATTCTAAATATAGATTAAAAAGTCTGCTGCGGGCAATGAACGAGCGCAAAATGTGACTCACTGTCCCCGTTCTGCGAGCAGGAGAAAGATACAACTCAGGGAAGAAAAAAGGAAAAAAAAAGATAATAATTACAAAGGAGAGGAACTGGATTTTTTATTTATCTGGTCACATAACAGCTATCTATATGATAAGAAGAAGATGTGAGTATTGTAGGGGGGATCACAGGGAAAAGAGCAGGGGATGGCGGCACGGTAAGAATCCAATACAGATTCCTTCTGTCAAAAAGAATTTTCTTACAAAAATGTAAAAAAATAGAAAAACGCAATATAAAAAACACCTTTCATTTTTCTTCCTTTTAGGCTAGGGACAAACCTAAACTTTTGCAATTACAACTGTCTACTTTTTGATTGACCCACATTAATTTTACCGCCTGAAAAAGTAAAAAGTACAGCTTTTATTTTTTTCTTTCCTGAGGTCCCACATTTTTAGGACTTTAACCCTTTCATAACCATTTTTCCGTTGACTTAGGCCTGTTTTTTTTTTTTTCTGTTTTTTTTTTAGGACGAATTGTAGTTTTGAGTGACACCGTGATTTTTGGATCGATTATTGTGTTTTTTTGGGGGGGAGGTATAGTGATTGAATTATGGCAATTCTGGAGTTTTCATTTTTCTTTCCCTCTTTACTTGGTTTCCTGTGATGGTTAATTCATTCTAGATTTTTACGACCCCAGACTTTTATTGACATGGCAATGTCTTTATTTTTTTAATTTGGCAAAGGGAGGTGATTTAGGCTTTCGTACTTTTTCATAAATTTAAAAACTGTTTTGATCATTTATTTTCCCTTATTTTTTTAGCTCCCTTAGGATTCTTGAGCCTGGGATCATTTGCTCGCTGAGGTTATGAGTATATGGAGTTTTTTTTGAGTCTGCTCCAAAAATGCCTGAAAAATCATTCAAAAGCTTCAAATACTCTTCCTCCTCATCTCTATTGAAAAACCACCTTGCAGTTCATATATTCAGTCTTTTGAGCATTTTTTTTTCTGATTCCGGTTTTGAAAAACAAATGATGGAAAAAAGAAAAGACTCTCCTATAGGAAATGAAAACCTGCCGAAAGGAGTTTCCTCCACTTTTTTGAGACTAGACCGTCACACTGTGAGCACATATCCTCACATGATATACTACAGGATACACTATAGAATGTAAATTATGATTTCTAGAAATGAAGAAGCTCTGATTGCTGATGACAGAGGCAGATTTCATCTGTTTAACACAGCCGGCACCTGCCCTGGATGGCAGGCTCAGCTCATAATCATACTCCACCCACACGTATCCGTTGTGTCACATGTAAGGAACCGATAAATACTGATCATTTTTCCTTAAGACGGGCCATCAATCCATCAATATCTGAGAAGTGAGGGTCTCGGCACGCCAATAAACAGCAGAATGAAGGGGCTGCAGTTCTGTGTAACCTTTATCATACACTTAGTGCCATTGTTTGCCTGTGACTATAGATGGTTGGATCAATTCGCAGGACTCTGGTCCATCAGCCAGGTCATTAGTGTCAGGCTTTTGGATGGGAAGGCTTGCAAATCTCTTACTTTCTAGGATCCTTGATGCAGCTTTTTTATTGGCCGGACTGGTGCAGCTCCACAATGATGAAAGCCATGCCTGGAATCCCGGAAGGTAAGAGATTTTCAAGCCTCATCTCTAGCGCGAGAAGCTACTTACCTGGCCATAGCACCAGAGTCCCGCGAATCGGTTTTTCCATAGTTGTGACTGATCTATATACAGAAGCTCAGAGCTGTTCCTATCCTTAGAATGTCCTGTCGACAAATCCCACCCATAAATATCCATTTTAGGCATGTTTTTTATTTTAAACCCTACGAATTTTTGGTCCAGGCCACCACAAATTTTTAAAGGCTGTTTCCGAAATATCAGTAGAGTCCTGGAAATCTTGGGACAGTTTGTACAGTGAGTGAGTAAAATAAATAAATTGACGTCTAAATTGACGTCTGTGTACGTCTGCCATGGGCCCGGAGTGAAGGCAGCATCTCCACAATCAGTATCGAGCAGAACATCTGGGTATTCATTCAATGATCTTGAATGAATTTGTTAGGAAAATAACTTTTTGGTGTGCAAAATAAGAAATCCAACATTTGTTCGAGTACCTTTTAGTATGGTGTTCCGTAGAAAGTGTTGATTTTGAAAGGAAACTAATAGTTTTCTGACAAATCTGTTGGGATGTACTCATTTCTGCTGAGTACTACACATTGAGGCATGTAGGTTATGAAACATGACTCTCCCTAAGTTTGACTTCAAATAGTTAACCGTATACTCAATCTTTCTTGGACTAGTGGGGACTTGTTAGGGGTTGACAGTTCAGTATATGACTCTATGCAATATTTGAGTGTGAAAACCAACACCGAGACTTACTACCAGCAATTTATAAGAATCTGGTGGTGAGATGAAGAGGTGAATCTGGGAAGTCAATGTTATACAATGAAACAGACGAAAAACAATTGGCTTTCGGCAATGAAAGACGATCAGAAGATATCATGTAATCATACGTGTTAAGCATGTGACTCATGTTGCAGTTATGCAATATGTTTCCTGGCAAAACCGGTGGATAGAAATTCAATTATCACTAAGTAAATTTCTCTAAGAATTTTTAGTCTCTTTTCCAATGAGAAGAGTCAATTACATTACTTCCACTGTAGTCTTTTTAAAGCTTTTCCTACAGAGTCCTCTGTTGGTGGAGTGTTTCTACAAGGGCAATGGCTCAGATTTTTGAAGCTGCCTAAAAGAAAACTAATCTTTGTCGCCCATATTCCAGCTGAAATATTGAAGTTTATATCTCTCCGATTCCTTTATATAGGAGCTGCAGAACCAGGGCAGCTCATTCACTCTTAGGTGATTCAGTAGCTCCAACTCCAGTGGTCAAAGCTGAAGGACGTTCTTCGTATCTCAGCTATGAAGGACTGAGATTAGAATAACCATTTAACCAGGATGATCATTAACTAAAATCTAATATCTAAATATTCACTCCTTAACAGTGATATTGACTAACATTGTCTACACCAGGTCACATGTTGCTATGTTTCAAAAAGCTCTTGGGACACTGTGAAGAATTGATTGTACCACTGTTTGTATGTGCTATTCAATGTAATGCTGAGCTGTTAACGCACCTGGAATAGTTTCCATGCATTAAGCCACCAAACACATAATCCAGGGTGTAGGACCGGTGTGACGTTCCCTCATGAAGTTCCTTTGATGGCGTTGCCCATGTTGTCGTCAGACCAACCACCGGCAAAAGCAGGACTCATCGCTGAAGTGGACAGACCTCCACTCCAGCCTTCATTGCCATCTTGCTCTACAGCCTTTCAGAATGATGGCATGAGCCTTCAAGCATCTGTAGCTAGACGCCTGGTTTGTAGCTCAATGTCGTGCCAACGACCTTCTGATGGTTTGTGTAGACACTGTATGACACCTTAGGTTTGGTAAGTGATGTCCAATTTCACTTGCAAAACAGAATGGATCAATCATGGAATGAATGGTAAGGCTATTTCTCAAAAGTCTCCTGGGAGCCATTTTTCAACCCAACAATGCCAGGCCGGAGGCCGCATGTTTTTTCTTCTATTGTGAGGAGCCTGAGTTTCCTAAACATGCTTCCACGGCCGGAAGTGTCTCCAGACTTGTCTCTCATAGAACAAATCTGGGACATCATTGGTCGGTGATTACACAGGTGCTGCCAGCAGCGGATTTTGATGATTTGCCCAAGTGCATTCAAGGTGGCAGAATATTTCTCAAACAACCATTACTAGCCCCACTGATAGCAGCTTAGAAATATGTGTCTGGATTTCTACATGTGGTGCTCATAGTTGATACTGAATAAACTGAGATGGTTTGAAGATTTTGTTTCTATTTTTCATTATCTTTTCTATTATTTCTAAACACTGTTTTTCGGTGATTACTTTGCATCTCCGTTCATACTGCACCCACACACACAAATGATACACCATTTGAAAGGTAAACTTGCCCCTTTCAGCAAGAAAATAGCCAAACAAACCACACATCCACGATTTGATCACAAAATACAGTTTAAACATTAATTTTCATAAATCTGCAGTTAGGAAAAATGACCAGCAGATGGCACCACAGTAACCCAAAGCACACTACCACAAAGCTGCTTACAGACATCACAAACAAATCCAAACATTTGCCTTGGGTGCTTTCCAGCTTGCTGAAGTGCTTGCCCAGCCTATTTCAGGCACATTGGAGGATTGCACACTTCACTGTAGGGGAGTCACATATGCAAACACATTTGTAAACATGCACTGCTTTTTCGCTGATTACTTCGCCCCACACACACAAATGATATACCATCTGAAAGGTAAACTTGCTCCTTTTAGCAAGAAAAGAGCCAAACAAACCACACATCCATGATTTTATCAATAAATACAGTTTAAACGTTCATTTTCATAAACCTACAGAAAGACACAATGACCTGCAGGTGGCACCTCAAGACATTTTTTGGCCTCTACTTAACAAACCAATTTATTGTATTACCAATCTACAGATATAAATACCTGTCTGTGTTCATCATCTCATGAAACACATTTACATTTGACCAGCCTGCTTTTTCTGAAATTGTCTGCGCCCCCGACGACCAATGTGCGAAAATTTCACACGGGCCAAGCTAGTTATATTAGTATTATTATTATCATTAACGTGTCTTTCGATCCTGTCATTTCCAAACCATTCACTACAGTACTTACATCATTCCTCAAATGACAGTGAAGTGCACCTGCGCAGGAGCGTGATTGGGGACACTGTATGGATGATGTAGTGGGAAGCAAGCGGGAGTATGGATATCGCACGAGAGAGGAGGTGCCAAAGCATGAACAGTAACGACCTTCAGACCGGACCGCACCATAAGGGGGAACAATAAAAGCTATTGTTTGTGCTATGTATAGGAGATTTTAGATTTATATTCATTTTGATAAACTACTTTAAAAGTGGGATTAAAGAGGTTTTCCCGTCCAAATTGATAAGTCTGCAGTCATTCTGTGTGACTGTAGACTTATGAATCCCCCCACTGCACACACTGTGCGTTGCAGAGGTTCGCTGGTCTCTGGGCCAGGAGCGCAGGGTATGCATCCACTTGTATGGAGTGAAGTTGTGCCCTCCAGTCGTCCATGCCCACTAGAATGTCAGGAACCGGTGAATCCCCGAAGCACACAGTGCATGCACTAGGGGGATTCATAAGTCTGCAGTCACATAGAGTACCTGCAGACTTATTGATTTGGATTGGACAACCCATTTAAAAGTGTTGATTGTAGTTTGTATTGGGAAAATCTGGTGACAGGTTCTCTTTAGCAGAAAACCAGTAAAAAATTAAATTCAGAACTATATGGAACTAGAAAAATTCCCCATAATGCATTGCAGCTATCACATCAATATAGCACAGCCAATCAGGAGGGACTATCACAGCCTGCAGAGAAGCAGAGAGAAAGAATGCAGCAGACATTTACTAGTGAATCTGGAAAGTGATAGGACGTCACACTTCAAAGCTGAGCCATAGAAATAGGGACAGGAAGCCATGAAACACTGAAGAAACTGAACAGTGTGTGAAAGCACAGCAACGAGAAAAGAGGAATAAAAGAAAATGTGTTGAAAAGAGAATAGAGTCAAGAGTCTTTCAAAGAAGTTGGAGACTTTGGAGAATCTTCAGTTTATCAGAAACTGATTCATCATCAATCGACTTTGATAAAATTGAAGCAAATCTGGTGAACTTGAATTTCAAAACGTTTTCTCCTCTCTGTTCAGCGCCAATTCAGTTATCAATCACCTATATCAATTATACCACTCACTCCTGACACCAGCCAACAACTATAGATTCTACAGACACAAACAGGACACATGAAGAATGTTGTATCATTGAGCCCTGAGTATATTGACAAGTGTACGCATTATCCCTCCGAGTTCAAGGCAGTCACAAGATAATTCAGCCGCTTGGAAGATTTTACCTATCAGAAAACCTCTGAAGAGCGGTCATTTCTATTCTTTCAAAGACAATGTCATATTTCATACTGATAAAAATGTTTGAAATCTATTGCTGTGTGAAAAATGCCATCTCCACTACAAATAAATGAGGTTTCTTTATTCCATCTCAGCCTCAAACCCAATCTCTATGTAATAGAAAGGCTAGGACTGTTGTAGTGACACTAAACCCCAGTGAAGATAGCTACGTTTTCTTGTTCACTGGATGCAATATTATAGTAGTTATATTCTTGTACATAGGA
>VIAB01014474.1:0-14449 GCA_009801035.1 Oophaga pumilio | reverse complement strand
ACTTTTGGGTATCGGAAAGTATCGCTCAACTCTACTTGCCACTGATGAGTTTGAACCAGCATCACATGCTTAAAAAATAAAGTTGTTTACCCACAATTTTGGAAAGGTGCCAACAATTTTGTCGGGCCCATTTTTTGAGTTACGTGTGAAATTACGTCCACTTTGCCCTTTTTTTCCTCAGGTATTTTCTGTGTTGTTCCAACACACACAAAGGAAATAAACATGTGTTTAACAAAACGTGTAACTGCAATAAGACTTCATTTTCAGAAACAATTTTAAGGGTACCAACACTCTTGGCCATGACTGTGAATAGATGATGGCTAATTTTTTGCAGGGTGGGTTGTAGTTTTGAATTACCCCATTCATTTTACCCTTATGGCCAAAAAATTCTAAGTGCTGTGAAATAGTGAAAAAAAATGTAATTCTGTCATTGTTTTTTGTTTTTTATCTTTAACTGCATTCATTGTGCATTAAAAAAGACTTGGAAATGCGCTGCTCCAGGTCTGTACGATTACAGAGAAACCAAATATGTCTAGTTTCTTTACTATTTTATTGGCTGAAAAAAAATCAGAAAAAAATGGTTTGTTCTGCCATCTCCTAAGACCTCTAACTTTTTTTTATATCACTATAAATGGACCTGCATAAAAGTGTGTTTTTTTGTGTAGTGATCGGTAACCTCTGTCATTCCGGCTCTATTCCACTCCCAATGCCACCTCCTCCTGCTTGAATGATGGCTCCTTTGCCAGAAGTCACACAGCATAGAGTCGGTCAGTCAAGGAGGAGGAGACAAGGCTGGGCGGTGAATAGAGCTGGAGTGACAGAGGCTTCAGATCTACCCTAGCCTCATTTGCATACCAATTCAAAGCTGATTTCTCAGTAACAGAGGAACGGATTGGCCAAGGGAAGGTATTTCTGGACTTCTCTTGGAAAAAACTACTTGCACAAATAAATAGTTTTGGGGTGTGATATCCTGCTGACAGATTTCCTTTAAAGTGACCGTGAATTGAAGGTCACCTCAACTGAACCGTTACATGAGTTGAGCATTTTGGGCATGAGATTGAGCGAAAAGACCCTGATCCAGTAGGCACTTCAGTAGTCCGAGGCCACTAGACCAGAAGTCTGCGAATCTCTTCCTTCCCGTCAGCATTGCCGACACCTCTTCTGATTAATGGCTCGGTTCGATGTCACATCGTGTCTACTAACCGGAAGAGGCGCCGAGGATGCCGAATGGTAGGAGGAGGATCTTAGGGCTTTATTATGGCGACCCCGGACTACTGAAACGGCCGCTAGACCAGGATCCTTTTCCCCAGCAATGGCACCCGTGACTATTTTTACCATTGAAAAATCACAATAAAAAAGAAAAGGTAACAGAGCTCCTAAACAAGATTAATTAGTTTTACAAATTTGGAGAATCTTCTTATTGTTTTCTTTCAATATTTAAACTTCAAAGGACTTTGATTTTTTACTGACTCGCCAAAAGCACAAAAGGGAACAGCTGTCAAAACATTGCTCAACAAAAACATTAATCTTATTTTTTTTTGGTCACAATGAGATTAAAGAAATAATGCGATCGAGGGACACAGATCTGGAGTCTTCGAGTAAACGGCCAGATGTAATAGAAATTTTGCTGGAGTGTCATTTTTTCTTGCATTTCTGGATCAAAACGGTTATTCTCCGATATTGAGAAATTATTTAAACCGCAGTTTGAGATTATCTTAATCATTTCACCGTCGAGAGGAAAAGATACAGGGCTCCGGACGCAGCTGCTCACTACGAGGGTGGTACCATATCAATAATACGTGACTAGACAAGTGCTTGGCCCGATAAGATCAGATCCTCATATCTGCATTTATAGACTTATTGGCCGAATTAGAAGCTGTTTTCACATTAGATAGAAATGGGCTGATGAACAATCAGCAGTCGAAAGATTGATCGCTCCAGCACATCACTGACGACATTGGCCAATATTGGATTTTTCGAGACCGGTGTTTTGAATAATTATGAAAGTTCTTTGGTCAAATTTATTCGTTTAATTAAATCATTAAAAAGTTAACGTCAGATTCTCTTAGTACCAAGACAGTAGGGCAACTGCCGGGTAAAAATTGGGCAGTACTTAAATGGAAATGATTATCAGAAAATGACCTACATTGTTTAAATAAGGGTTTTGGATTAAATCTATTTTTGTACATGTTTTGGATTTTTTTTTCCATAAATCACAATCTGTATTTAAAAAGAATATATAAAAATCTTGCAAATTTCCCACTGGCCACTGGGGCTTTTTTAGACTATAACTTCCTGTTGTTTCAGGAAACAACATATGCATACTTAAATGGAAATAATCATCAGAAAATGACCTACATTGTTTAAATCAAGATTTTGTGTTAATATATTTTTGTATATATATATATTTTTTTACATATCACAATCTGTATTAAAAATACAAAAAAATAGAAATCTTGCAATTCTCAAACCGGCCTCTGGGGCTTTTTTAGACTCTAACTTCTTAGTGTTTCAATCACATTAATGATAACCATGTAGTCAAAACAAGGCTTCATGGAGTGGTATATATAATAAAAAATGTGCTTTATTACAAAATAATTAAAAACATACATACTTCTTACTGTTTTAGGAAACAACACATGCGTACGTAAATGAAATTAATCATCAGAAAATGACCAACATTGTTTAAATCAGGGTTTTGTGCTATATGTACTTTTGTACAGATTTTAGGCATTTGTTTTTTTTACATATTGCAATATGTATTAAAATTTAAAAAAAAAATAGAAATCTTGCAATTTTCACACAGGCAACTGGGGCTTTTTTAGACTTTAACTTCCTATTGTTTCAGGAAACAACACATGTGTGTTTAAATTAAAACAGTCATCAGAATATGACCTAAATTGTTTAAATCAGGGTTTGTGTTAAATATGTTTTTGTAAATATTTTTGGCAATTTAATTTTTTTTTTTTATATATATATATTGCCATCTGTATTAAACACTAAAAATATACAGAAATATTGCAATTCTAACACTGGCCATTGGGGCTTTTTTAGACTCTAACATCATTTGGTTTCAGGAAACAACACATGCACATTAGCCACAATGTTCAAACCCCAACTTGATCTTTTGTATTGAAGAATCCAATGAGCTTGTGTAAAGGTAATTTTTAAAAACACATGTAACACAAAAATCTGATTTAAACAATAAGGTCATTTACTGAAAATAGCTTCACTTTGATAGAAGCATTGACACGTTCCCTAAGTGATGCGTTGTCTTTCAGAAGTTGTCCGTGCGTGTAGATAAATAAAAAGGGATTAAAATTAAAATACAGCCCGAGGAAGGTCAAAAAATTGCATAATATTATCTAAATGAACATAAATTATTGTATCTAAATAATACTCTCACAAAGAGTCCACTTTATACTGCCTAATAGTTTTCTCATAATACTGCCATATAGTACCTACATAATATGTTTCATAAAAAACCCTTAGAGTCCACTTTATACTATCATATAGTTTTCTCATAATACCGCCATATAATGCCAAAATAATATGTGGCATCCAAATAATACTTCTGGCTCTATTATTAGGATAGATGATCAATTTGTCAAACCAGAGGTCATTATACAGAAAAACAAAGGTGCTTAGTGAATAGAAGTATATCAGGTATACAAATAAGCAATATCAGCTGAATATGCATTATACAGGTATTTTAGCAGTAGAAAATTATACATCTGATTAGGTTTTGTATGAGAGTTCAAAAATTTAGGAGCTGGAATGCCATTTATGCAACCATAGGGTGCCAACCTCTGCTGTAAGGCAGGGACAGTACAGTGTATAAATAGTCAACTAGCCCTATATTGGGCAGATGATTAACTGTCCAAACGTGACCATTGATGTTGACCATATACTGTTGTGTGAAAAAGTTTCTCATTTGTTCCAGATTTTTTTTAGATTGCGGTATGATGTCTAGCTTTTGAGGATCTTATGGTCTTCTTCACCTTGTCAGGCAGGTCCTATTTAAGTGATTTCTTGATTGAGAACAGGTGTGGCAGTAATCAGGCCTGGGAGTGGCTAGGGAATTTGAATTCAGCTTTCCATAGATGTGATACACCACAGTTAATTTATGTTTTTAAGGGTAGAGAGGCAATCATTTTTTCACACAGAGCCCTGTAGGTTTGGATTTTCTTTTTCCCTTAATAATAAAGACCTTAATTTAGAAACTGCATTTTGTGATTACTTGTGTTATCTTTGACTAATATTTACCTTCATTTGGTGATCTGAAACATTTAAGTGTGACAAGCATGCAAAAGAATAGGAAATCAGGAAGGGGTTAATATTATTCAGGAATGCTGCCATAAGTTATGTCTGGCTATACATTACATTTGCAGCAGGTCATAACAGCCAGAAGAGCAAGCAGGTCATAACAGCCAGAAGAGCAGCAGGGCATAACAACGAGAAGAGCAGCGGGTCATAACAGTTAGAAGAGCAGCGGTCATAATAGCCAGAAGGGCAGCAGGTCATAACAGCCAGAAGAGCAGCGGGTCATAACAGCCACAAGAGCAGCGGGTCATAACAGCCTGAAGAGCATTAGGTTATAAGAGCCAGAAGAGCAGCAGGTCATAACAGCCAGAAGAGCAGTAGGTCATAACAGCCAGAGGAGCAGTAGGTCATAACAGCCAGAAGAGCAGCGGGTCATAACAGCCTGAAAAGCAGGGGGTCATAACAGCCAGAAGAGAAGCAGGTCATAGCAGCCAGAAGAGCAGCAGTTCATAACAGCCAAAAGAGCAGCAGGTCATAACAGCCAGAAGAGCAGCAGGTCATAACAGCCAGAAGGGCTGTACTAAATACTAAAGACTATTATCTTGAAGAGATTAATAATTTTGAGACTGCAGTAGTAAGTAAAAGAGACATTCTGTGTTGGAGACACCACTTGTAATATTACTTGTTGATCCAATTAAATTTGTTCTTTCATTTGTTGATTGTATGCAACAAAAAGTTTGTAAATTTTACTAATTAGCTAAAAATTGCAATAAGGGGTGGTGATAATTGTGATTGTAGCTCCAGTTTTCTGTGCCAAGTCTCATTGCAACATCATCGCCTCCGCTCAATTCTGATGTTGTCTACACTTCAGACAAGGCAGCGCCCCATTCAACAACATGTCATGTCAGCCTTGATATATACGCCGGAGGGAGAGAGGACTGTCTGTTATTACACTGCCTTCACTAATAACAAGACTCAGTAGAAGTCAGACAGATGTGCTCTGTATCATTATTATCCAATCAATTACCAGCGGATGACTGGATGGAAGCGATCACAGAGATCACGGCCTCGTCATCTACAAATTCCTTCTAGCAGGCTGTAGATGCGATCCAGGCAGCTGAAGCTGAGCTATGGCTTACCGATTGTTATCAAAGGGGAATTTATCATCTATCCAGCCTTAGTTTTAGAAAAAAGCTCAGTCTTCCTAATGTACTATTAATCTCTGCTTGCAGTCAGAAAATGGATGCATACATTTTTTTCCATTCTCTTCTAACCATCCCCAACTCTAGGACTTCCCATGATCAGTGTTCCCTGGATTGTTTAATTTCTGCAAAGTAATGTCTAGAGTTTTGGGGCTCTTTTTAGTTCTGCAGCCAAGCCCTGAGGACTATGGGAAACTCAACAGTGAGATCCTTGCCCGGATGGGGATTAATACTTATGTACGGGTACAGCGAGTGTACCAATGGTCCTTTGTGGAGGCCAGAACCGCCAGGTCTCAGGTATATGACTCAGTGCATATAATAATAAAGTGACTCCAGCATGAGACCTTCATCCCAGCCAAGATGATTGACCGATCTCTTAAAGGGAAGAAAATTGGTAATGGTTCTGAGGAAGCCTCAGGCGAAGGAAGCATTCCAGTCAATGAAGTTGGCATTGTCCAGACAGTCCATCCTCACAAACCCCAACCCCAAAGTCAATTACGATTCTTGCCAAGTCTTTGGCCTGACTGTGGCTTTAAGTGGCAAGATCTACAAAGATTTTTTAAATCACAGACAAAAATCATGAACACAACTAAGATAGCAAGTCATTTCAGACTAACTTAATTTCCTTCTATGACAGAATCACTGACTGGGTGGATCAGGGAAATGCGGTAGATATAGTATATCTTTACTTCAGCAAAGCATTTGACAAAGTATCTCACACAATCCTTATTGAAAAAATGACTAAGTATGGAATGATCAAGGCAACATCCATTTGGAAGAATGTCTCAAGTGGGGTACCAGAGGGCTCTGTCCTGGGCCCTGTATTGTTCAACATCTTTATCAATGATTTAGATGAAGGAATTGAGGGTAAACTGTTTAAATTTGCGTGATGACACAAAGCTAGGAGGGATAGCTAATACTAGAGAAGAGAGAGAGGATTCAAGAAGTTATAAATAAACTGGAGCAGTGGGCAGCAACTAACAAAATGATTTTTAATAGGGAAAAATGCAAAGTAATACATCTGAGCAATAAAAATGAAAAAAGCATATAGAGAATGGGAGGAATAGGGCTAAGTAACAGCACATGTGAAAAAGACTTGGGTATACTGATAGATCACAGACTGAACATGAGTCAACAGTGTGATGCAGCAGCAAAAAAGGCAAATACAATTCTGGGATGTATTAACAGAAGCATACAGTCTAGATCACGTGAGGTCATTATTGCCCTCTACTCCTCTTT
This sequence comes from Oophaga pumilio, assembly GCA_009801035.1. NCBI lineage: Eukaryota > Metazoa > Chordata > Amphibia > Anura > Dendrobatidae > Oophaga > Oophaga pumilio. Next base: position 7,745 of record VIAB01014474.1, on the reverse strand, counting down.
GGTCAGACCTCATCTGGAATACTGTGTCCGGTTTTGGGCACCACATTTTAAAGAAGACATCAACAAACTGGAGCAAGTTCAAAGAAGAGCGACCAGAATGGTGACCGGTCTGCAAACCATGTCCTATGAGGAACGGTTGCAGGATTTGGGAATGTTTAGCTTGCAAAAAAGAAGACTGAGAGGAGACTTAATAGCTGTCTACAAATATCTCAAGGGCTGTCACATTGTAGAAGGATCATCTTTATTCTCATTTGCACAAGGAAAGACTAGAAGCAATGGGATGAAACTGAATGGGAGGAAACACATATTAGATATTAGAAAAAACTTTTTGACAGTTAGGGTGATCAGTGACTGGAACAGGCTGCCACGAGAGGTGGTGAGTTCTCCTTCATTGGAAGCCTTCAAACAGAGGCTGGACAGACATCTGTCTGGGATGATTTAGTGAATCCTGCTTTGAGCAGGGGGTTGGACTAGATGGCCCAGGAGGTCCCTTCCCACTCTACCATTCTATGATTCTTAACAATCTTAGAAAAATGGAAAAGCTTATTGGATAAAAAGTTTTTCACATTAGCGAAAACATTCAAATGAAAATGCATAAAAAAAAAATCCACACACTAGAAAGTGGTGAGGCATCATGGATTCCAAGTTGGAAAGGATTCTCACATAAAGGAGAATAAGGAAAAACACTGAAATAATGGTGGTTAAAGCAGGCCTTACACCAAATTTTTCATGTTGAACTTGACACATGATGCAATAGCAGCTGCAGAGAGGAATAAAGCGATTTTTCTGTTACTATTTTGCCTCTCTGTTAGCAATTAAATTATCTGACACCTAATGACTTAACATTTGTTAAGTCCAAGTGGATGTTGCCAGGTAGTTTTCACTGGGGGTGTGTACTTCTTCTCCTTGTATGAGTTTCCCAATCATAAACAATCAGCAACATAGCGAAAAAGGAACCCCATCATAGCTTAGTTCTCTCAGTGTTTGAGATGTAATGATACCGCTCTGAACTCCTGGTCTAACTTCCTGGAGGATTTCTCAGTGCTTGGTATAGGTTGGTATAGAACACAGATGACGCACACCTGTAATATAAGGTCCCTGCGGGGAAGTGGCAGCACAGCCGAGTTTAGCAGTGTCACATTACAGACCATTCTATGAGCTCTCTTCCTCTCTTAGCATTGTCAGCTCTGCCATACTGCCCCTTCCCCCACACTGCCTGTCCGGAGCTGTGTCAGTAATCAGACTTATGGTTGTTGTGCTCAAAAGTTGCTTTGTGTGATGCATCTCATGTATGTGCAGAACATCTCTTCTTCCAGCAGCACACAATAGGGAATTGTTTTTGAGAAACATGTGTGTGCCAGCGGTAGGACTCACATCAGATATATATCTCAGATTCTATGAATATGCCATAAATTTCCGAGATGGGAATAGTCTTCGAAAACTTTCCACGCATAACAACCGCACCATGATTTCCACCCATTCTTGTTATAGCTAGTACTACCTCAATTGGTTGTTATCAAGGTAATCAAACACTGGACTACTTTATGTCAGTGTTCTGATGCCAGCTACCTAGTTAAGGTGACTTGTCCCTATACATTTACTATGGGTTAGTGGAGCATGCATGCATTTTCATAGAATCATAGAATGTTAAAGTTGGAAGGGACCTCCAGTGTCATCGTGGTTTGTGTCCAACTCACTGCTCAATGCAGAATTCACCGAACCATCTCAGACAGATGTCTGTCCATCCCCTGTTTTCAATGGTGAGGGTAAAGAAAGCTGTCAAACACCCCTGTTCCCTTTAGATAACTCTGGCCGTGGCTTTTCTCCTGAAAGAACAAAAGGATCAGTCTCTGAATTTCATTTGCCCAATCCTTCTCTCCAGTGGCACTATCAGTTGATGGATATGGGAGGCCCCTATAAATGTTGGATAGTTGGCTGGATCTCCAACATTTCTCTAAAGTACATGATGCTTTGAGTGTAGTCACGTTATGGAGATCCAAGGGGTGAATTGTGCCCCCCACTTGGGTATCGAAGGAAACAAATCACAATAAATTTTTCGAGAAAAAACACTATTTCTTGTAGGTCAGGTGTAGAAAACATCTGTCCAGGGCTGAATCTTGTCTTTAAACTATTCTCATTGAGCTTAATTTGCCCACATGTATAGTTTTAGATCCCCGTAAACTGTAGTACATATATTACGGACTCATCTCCAAGGGTCATATTCTCTGTTCCAATCTCTAGAACAAAATGTAGGTTTAGAGGCACAAACAAGGTGACCCCCAGGAGCTATCTACATAACAAACCATCGCGATAGGAAACTGTAGCAGATAATGAGATACGAGCAGAAGCTGCGATGCCAGCGGAGCATATAAATAAACGGATCATGACATAGGATGGTAATTAGATCATTAGCTGCTGAGCCGGATTCTACTACACAAGTTTGCCAACCATTATCCCATTTACCAGAGTAAAGTTGGGCAAACATCAGGGATTTCAGCGGACCGTTCTCTGAGTGACTTGTTGCTCACAGTTAATCTGTCAAGGTCGTCATTTTGGATGATGGTGTCATAAGTTAAAACCACACCATTACATAGCATTGAAGCGATTTTATAATATTTTTTACGATAACAGGTAACGCCTCTTCCGGATCCGATATGAAAAAAGGGTTTTATCAGCCATAATATCTAATTCTTTGGAAATCTATGATGGGAAACATATGATCCTGAATTGTTACTCGCAGAAGTGGAGTCTGATGTGTAATGAAATACAAAGGTGGACAACGGTGTTCCAGTACTGGGTTACATTCTGTGATACTAGGTTACATTCTGTATTGTACCCCAGAGTTCCACTCACAGTTCTGCTGCTTTCTATTGAATTTTTTTTCTAGCTATAGTTGAATAACACTTAGGACACTTGCTTTCCACTTCTTCAACTAGGCCCAATTCATTATTTGCAATTTCTTGAAGTCACTTTTCTCTTTTTGTCTTGTAGTCTCTGATTAGTGAACCCATAGGGCTTTCGGGTCCGGCGCGTTCAGCCGAACATCTAAAAAAGTTTGGTTCGGTTACCCAAACCCGGACCTCATTCAGATGAATGGGGAGAAAAAACATCCGTTGTATGTCATTTACATGACAGAGCGGCCCACACAGGCTCTGATCATCAGTAAGAGTACCTGATATTTTTCGGCTGGAGAGTCCAATTTCCAAGGCCCCTTACCAGCCTGAGAATACCAGCCTCCTGATGTCTGCTTTAGCTTGGCTGGTTGTCAAAAATGGTGGGGGACCCCACACCGTTTTTTAAATTATTTATTTAAATAATTTACAAAATGGCGTGGGACCCCTCTATTCTTGATAACCAGCCATGATAAAATTGACAGCTGAGGGTTGCAGCCGTAACTGTCAGTTTTGCCTGCGCTGGTTATCAAAAATAGAAGAGACCTCACGTAATTTTTATAAATTAATTATTTATTTATAGCACAGGCAGCGGCTGATGAATACACCCATCAGCGGCGCCTGCTCTCGTTGTTATCAGCGACAGCAGACATAGGCTGATGGGAGTAGTACTCTTTCATCAGCCAAAACCTGTGACTGGCAGTAAACTTTTTACCGCCGTTCATAGCTGTTGGCTCACCATGTCATCTGACAGCATGTGAACCGAAGCTCTCTGACTGGCGGTAATAATCTTACTGCCAATCAGAGCTGCCGGTGTTTCTCACGCTGTCATGCAGATTACAGTGTAGGAATCACCCGATGTTCGGCATGCCAAACCCAAACAGTAACATGGACTTCCTAGAGAAGTCTGTGTTTTGGGTCCATTCCTGAACACTAAGGTACGGTATGGACCCTGAACTTTACCGTTTGGTTCGCCCATCTCTATCTGTAATGTTTTTTCAAAATGGTGCAAACGGTTCATGAAGTTTGTGCAAAAAATGCTTTTTATTTTTGTGCTTAACCTATTTTTGTGACATTTTACCACCAAAATCTTTTTAAAAGTTGCACTAAAAATGCACCAAATTAAAAAGAAAACTTTATCGAAAAGTTTAAAGGGGTTGTCCGGTCCAAACAGACAAGTCTGCAGTCACTCTTTGTGACTGCAGACTTATGAATCCCCCAGTGCATGCATTGTGAGCTGCGAGGATTGTGCGGTTTCTGAGCAGGGACCGGAGGGTATGTATGAGCTATACACACTTTCGACCAGAGCCCGTCCAGTGAGCGTAGCTTCCCTCTATACACTTGTAGGGGAGCAAGGCTCCACCCTCTATTTGGCCACGCCCATTGGACAGCCACATCACTGGATGGGCTTTGTCGGTAGACTCATCCCTCCTAAGCCATCTATATGGGAGTGTGGATCACAGAGAGTTAAATGCAATGATAACTTGATATCTGCAATCTGATGTCTTATCTCAGAGAAATCCACAGTTCTCTGAATATGTAAATGAGCTGTTAAGATCTACAGGCCGGACATAGATCTCCAGGAGACTATGTCTCCAGAGTTTATATTAAATGAAAAGGGGCGCTACCAATGTGATACATGTAGATCAGGCGAGCAGACTGTCAGTTATTACACATCACGCTGGTAATGTCCCCTTTCATTTAAAATAAGCTCTGGAGGAAGATTCTCAGTGAGATCTATGTCCGACCCATAGATCTTACCAGCTAATTTGCATATTAAGAAAAACGTGGATTTCTCTGAATTAAAACATTGAATTGCAGATTTCAAGGTATCTTTTTATTCGACTTTCTATGTTCTGCATGCCCATATAGAGGGCTTAGGAGAGTTGATTCTACTGACAGCTTCCCTTTAAAGGAGAGTTCACATCTTGCATATTTGGTGCAGTTTATGCACGCAGATCTGCATGCAAAAAATCACAGAACCAAATTTAACTTATCTCCTCTACAAATTGCTGAAAATTTCTCCTTGAAAATTGAGCGGCATCTGGATTATAAAATCTGCAGCACGTCCATTCTTATCCTATGATAAACCTGTTCATGGAACCTGAGCACTAATCTGCCAACCAAGCATGTAAAATAAACCATGATAAGGTGCACATAGGGGACATACACCAGTAAAAGGAAATGGAATGTGGCCTAGTAGGGTTGTGCTAAGGTGGAACAACACCGAGGTAGGCATGAAACTGGAGATAGATGCTGCCACTACCTCGGTTCCTCTTTCCTGATCTGCTACATCGAGCAGAGAATGGAATTTTGGAAGAGCAAAATATGGGATGCAGTAATGTAACCGGATATTTTCTGAACAGACATATTGGCGCAGATATCCAGTGCAAACTACAACAATGAATTAGGAAGAGAAGTAAGTGTTATGGGCTCACCTGGCGAAGTGGATCCTTTAACAGGTTCAAGCCTGGGCCATTTACTCCCATTACTGACCAGGTACATTTTAGGGTATTTTTCATAAATGCTGATACTCAAGTCATTTTTGTGTCTTTTTTGCAATACATGGGGCTTCATTTTTATATCACTGTCATAATCTCTTTTTTTTGCTATTTTCGGGTGATATCGGTAGTAAAATAAAGGAAATAAGGAAATAACTGTCCGCATATCTCCATTTTTTTATGACCAGACAGAAACACTAAAATAGATTGAAAAACTTGTATCCCTTACTGTAACAATTATTTTTATGCATCACACACAGTTTTTGTGGGGTTGGGACTAGTAACAGTGATTTTGATTGACAGTGCCATTTTTATTAATGTGTTAATTTTTTGTCTGCTCTCTTTTTAATAAAATTTTTAATTTATTTACTTATTTATTTTATTTTACACATTGTCCCCCCTCAATAAGGGCATATAAAACCTTTTGGGGGGATATTTCAATATTTCAATATTTTAACTTTCATCTTATTTCCCTTGTAACTAGAGCTGGTATATCAGCCCCAGTTACAGGGGAACTGCAGCCTCCTGGCTCCAAAGCAGCATTGACTATGTCTCCTATGACTCAGCAGCTCCGCTGGGTACGGAGGAGGAAGTGCCGTCAGCATTTCCTATTACTCCTTTACATAGCGATTGAAAAGGTATAGACAGTAATAAATCATCTCGGCCTTCTCTATGGGGACTCTTTAACAGCTGGATCCCTGTTCCAGCTTTATGATTTTGTGTAGCTGAGCTACTATGCAGTGACAATGTAGAGAGAGAGAGGATTAAAAAAGATCTAAACAAATTGGAGCAGTGGGCAGCAACTAACAGAATTGTTTTTAACAAGGAGAAATTCAAAGGCCCACATCTGTTCAAGAAAAATCAAAAAACATATACGGAATGGGAGGAATAGGGCTAAGCAACAGCACCTGTGAAAAAGACTTGGGTACACTAATAGATCACAGACTGAACATGAGTCAACAATGTGATGCAGCAGCAAAAAATGACAAACACAGTTCTAGGGTGTATTAAGAGAAGCATACAGTCTAGATCATGTGAAGTCTTATCTCCCTCTACTCCTCTTTGGTCAGGCCTCATCTGGAACACTGTGTCCAGTTCTGGGCACCACATTTGAAAAAAAAGACATGAACACACTGGAGGAAGTTCAGAGAAGAGCTACCAGGATGGTGAGCGGACTGCAAACCATGTCCTATGTGGAACAGATAAGGGATCTGGGAATGTTCACCTTGCAAAAGAGAAGGCTTAAAGGAGACTTAACAGGTTTCTACAAATACGTCAAGGGCTGTCAGTGTAGAGGGATCATCATCATTATTCTCATTTACACAAGGAAAGACTCAAAGCAATGGAATGAAGCTTAATGGAAGGAGACAGATTAGATATTAGAAAAAACTGTTTAACAGTGAGGGAGATCAATGAGTGGAACAGGCTGCCACGAGAGGTGGTGAGTTCTCCTTCAATGAAAGTCTTCAAACAGAGGCTGGACAGACATCTGTCTGAGATGGTTTAGTGAATCTTGCTTTGAGCAGGGGGTTGGACACAATGACCCAGGAGGTCCCTTCCAACTCTACCATTCTACTCTGTGACATTTTAGAATGTCGGAGTATGCAGTGTAGGAGTCAGACTGCCCAGACATTTATGGTTGATCCGGATGCAGTTAATATGGACAAGGACCAAAAGGGATGGCACGGTGAGACATGGAACACTGAGGACCAAGACAGCAGGCAGACAAGCGGACCAGGAAACACCAGAAAACACAGAGCCAGGAACTGAAGATGTATTTTTTGTCCACTACTTGAAGAATAAACAGTTCCAGAACAGAGTTTGATCTGTTCACTGCAAATGAAGGGTTGCTCAACAAACAAACAGTTAGCTACTGGCAACCGAGATGCACAGGCAAACAGGTTCGTAAAAAAGATGCAGTCGTTTGGAGCGTGAACAGCACAAGGGAAGAGTATGTAATGCATACAGCAGATGAAGGGTTAGCAGCAGGTCTGAACCAGGAAGTAAATGCAGATTGTAGAAAAATAGGAGTTTGCAGAGATGATTGCAGCTGAGAAGTCTGATTCAGGAGACACACTCAAAGGTCCAGGATAACTGGATGCAAAGCTTCTAAACACTCAGACACAATAAAATGTCTTTGATGATGAAGTCGAAGCAGTTTGCTGACATTGCTTGTTCGTCACATGAAATGTGCGTTCTTAAGAAAACTAGCTCAGAATTATCTTTCAGTGTAAATGCCGCTTTACTTCTCACCATTCTTGCGGATTCTACTGGAGAACTGCTCTGATATCTCTCCAGAAAACATTGTACCCTTGACGTTGGTATTGTCAAGTCGCTTACCTGCGGGGAGTCT
>VIAB01014473.1:13104-23133 GCA_009801035.1 Oophaga pumilio | reverse complement strand
TTTCATATTTCTAAGGCAGTGATGCAATTCATTTTCATATTTTGAGTCTGCAAGCTATAGCGCTACAGTGTGCTGCCTTTTATTCTTGACAGCATATGATGGGGCACGGCTCAGTGTCTCTGCTCTCAGCATCCACATGGGATGTGACACACCTGGAGGTGCAGGACAGCCCCATAGACTTCTATGGCAGCTACAGTTGCAGAGCACGTAGTGTGCTGTGTGCACAGATGCAGGCTTTCCTGTGATCGGCCGGCGCTGTCCAGCAGGGGGCGCACTGTGAGCGCAGACTCCGCCCTCAGGCCGCCCGCACACATATATATGGTAGCGGGGCTGGCAGAGCCTGCACTCTCGGGCAGAGAGAGGATGTGATTTCCCGCAGACTGCCTCTTTTCCGCCCAGTACTTGCGCTGCCGGGATTGCACCATACACTACTATCCCCCGCTGCGCTTTTGTTGTGCCGGAGCCGCCGGCAGGTCGGGGCGGAGAGTTGTGCGGAGACGTCATTTCTGCCCGGAAAACTTCTTCCACCTCCACAGCAACCGGTGCCGTGAGCGGAGAAGTGGCCTGTGCCATGGACGGGAGGGCAGGACCCGGCGCTCTGCACATGTGAGACCCCGGTAAGCACCGTGGCACTGCCGGCTGTGGGGACAGGAGCCACCAGCCTCGTGTGTGCAGAAAGTGTCCCAAGCGGCCAATCAGCGCTCAGCTTTTATTGTTGTTGGGAAGTTTGGCTTTAGAAGTTGTGATGTGATTGGCTGCCTGAATGTGATCCTGTGCTGTGGTTGGCTGACTGTCATGTGATTGTCTTTGTGTGAGAGCTGCCTTCATCATGTGTGTGGCAGGATAAGTGATGGTGGGGGCTTCTCTTCTCAGTGTCCCACTGAGGACTGCAGTAGATCAGCAGAGTCTGGAGTAGATAATAAGGGGGAACAATAGAAATTGGGGATTACTGAAGGTGCTGTCCCTTTAAGAGCAATCTGTCCAAGGACCCTCTAACTTTGGGCACTGGGAGTGGATCCCTTGCTTGGGGGTGCACCACATTCTGGATCTATAATGTTCTGTCCTGGTGACACTGGCCACCCTGACCTGCTTGCTGTGACCGCACCCTGTCATGTTCCCAGCCTTTATCATGGGGATGTAATGTGTCATGGTGCTGTCACCAAGCTTCCCTCCATATATATGCTGCACAGGAAGCTGTGGGACATTTAACCCTTGTTGTGGCTAATACTGGTTGTCACCAGAAACCAAAGTGACCTTCTGCCTATAACTAAAAGTGAAATATTTCTTAGTCATGCGACAAGTAATCAGTGAGGTCAGCGTCCTGCCCAACAAGGTCCCGTACTGTGTCTGCGGCCGTCCTAGTGATCGGTGGCCCTCGGAAGATGGTTACCTTGTTGGTAGGAAGCTGACCCTCTTGGGGACCCTGGGAAGGATATGCTCTTGGTTTGTTATGGTTGCCATGGTAACCAGATGTTCCTGTGTGACTTTGTACTTCCAAATTTCGGGGTGTGAGGCTGCTCTTCATAATGGTGTAGAATTGGGTGGAAACTCTGTTCGTTTTGGGGACCGTTCTGCAATCCATGTAAGTATCACAAGATGCTCCTGTGCTGCCCTTGTAGAACTTAAAGTGGTATTCCAGCCCGAGCCTCTCCATAGCTGACGTGCTAGGTCTGGGCTGGTGTTCAGCTCAGTGGAGAGGTCCATGGCACGGAATAAAATGGCTGAGTACGGTGTTTGGCTTTCATCTGTGCCATAGACTTTGTAAGGAGAAACCGCGCAGATGCTCTACCTCCTGTCTGCGGTTGGAGGGGGACCAGGATGGGGTAAGGGAGGAAAGCGTGCATCCAGTGATCCTCTCAGCCATGTGTGTAATCCGTTCTCTATATGTTCCACTTCATTCATTAGCACGTCTCCCACCTCAGAGGGATCCGGTCCTGTTGGTTCTTGGCAGCCCGGCTCCTTGTTCTTCACCACAAGCATTGCTCAGATGGCACTGTGCAGAATGCTCTACCCAAAATGACTTGCAGATGTTTCTTCACCATTAATAAAATTTTCTCCAATCCAGAAGAGAACGTCCGGTTACTGGAGCACAAAGATGCTACAATTTGCTGTAATCAGTATTTTTTTTTTTTTTTTTCTTAATTTGATAATAAAATCTTGGTGTTTTCTTTACACGTACCCCCTGTTTGCTAAATCTGCTGAAAATGAACCTCCAAAGCATGTTATTAAAGTGATGTGTACATTGCCATTGGACGTTACTTTTTGGTGGCATCTACACCATAACCGGTATTACCCTGGTGTACGAGGTGTACTGTGCCTTGGTTCACCCCTGTAAGCACGCACAGGTAAAGCCAGGGAGGAAGAGGGTGATGGCGTCAAGATCTTCAGTTAAAAATGGCTCATTTATTGGAGAAGTATTAAGAGTCGCAACTCAAATATCAAAGATCTCTAGGAAACGCGTTTCAGACTCCTATCTTTAGTCATTATGTAATGACTAACTGTAAGATTAACTAACTGGAACGTAAGTTGGTGTGCATGCTGCGTGTAGGCTCATGTTCACACTGGCCTCCAAACAGACAAAACCTAACACCAAACTAATTAAAGCAAATGGCAATAGTGCATGAAAATAATAGGGGGTACTTGGTTAATGTAATTTTGATCAGAAAAATCAGAAAAGCCATCCCACCACGTCAAGGTGACTATTCGAGACGGTCCTAACCTCTAGTACTAAAATCTTACCATAAGCCAAGTGACATAATGTGAATAAGGGCTGATGGACACCCGAAATGGGGGAACTAATATGTATGTAATGTCTAGCTAAAGGTCTGAAGCGCGTTGATAGCTTTGATGTTGCGACTCGTTTAATACTTGCCTAATGTGTTCTTTTTAACTGCAGGGAAGGAAGAAGTTGACCCAGCTTCTTCACCAGGCTAATGTCGTAGCATTTCTTGTAGTTCTCTATGATACCAAGGACCAGACGGACCTTTTAAAGCCTTTATACTCAGATGAAAGCTAGCCGAACCCTCACGACCATCTGATGTGAGTGTACGAGTCAGTAGAGAACTGTGTCGTATGTACGTCTTGTGTATAGTCAGCTCCCATAATAAGAGTAGAATACTCTGGTGGATGGAGGTCAGGAGACGAAATCCTGAATGTACAAGGTTTGTGAGGGACGTGGGATGGTAAAACCGAACAGTTTGCGTTATTGTTTGTGGCACATCCCGTTTCCACTGAATGTTGGGGCGCTCTGCCCCTCCAGTATGTAGAGGAGGCTATACAGTAAATTAGAAAATTGCTTTAGAAACTCTGTGCTGGCTCCGTGCCAGACCTCAAGGAAACCATTAGAACTCATGACTCGTGGTCCGGTCGCTTTATGTATAGCTTCATTAAAGAAGGCATTCACATAACTAACTTTAATGTCAGCCATGCCTGCATGTCTTGTCTCTAATCTGACATCCAGCAAGACTGACCCTGGGAGTTCACAATCTTTCTTAATCTCTTGCCTGGTGAATCGGAGGATTTTTACTTATTTTAATTCTAGCTATTCAGTAAAAGAGAACTGAATAATTAACTTTTTTTTTTTCTCATGGCTGTGGTTTGTTCCCAAGAAAGTAACTAGAGTGCAGAACTGATATGCTGCCCCTGTCATTCCTTCTAAGAAATGTATGAACAAACTGGCAGCCATTCTCAAGGTGGTCTGTCCCTACAGGGTCTGGTACTCAATGGATGATGCTGCCTGTGTAGGGTCACACCATCTGCACCCAGTCTTTAACTGAATGATAAATAGCCAGGAGGAATAATGGAGGAACAGCGTTTTAAGAATGTGCTCCTTAATTGTGATATCAATTGTTGCAGTTAATAAAATTGGCCATGCCTGCTCTCCTAACAGGCCCTGTGTGGCCCATCTAGTATCATGATGCCCCTTCTAATGTCTGTCTGAACGACGTCTTACTAATGTTGTAACATAGTGTGTGTATATTATATGCTTCTCACTAAATTTGAATATCTTCAAAAAGTGAATTTATTTCAGTTCTTCAATACAAAAAGTGAAACTCGTATAGTGCCACGCCACATTGATGCAGTAATTGATGCAAAAGGAGCCCCGACCAAGTATTGAGTGCATGTACTGACCATACACTTCAGTAGGCCAACATTTCGGATTTGAAAATTCTTTTTCAAGCTGGTGATATAAATTATTCTAATTTACTGAGATAATGACTATTGTGTTTTTATTGGTTGTAAGCCATAATCATCAATATTAACAGAAATAAACACTTGAAATAGATCACTCTGTAATGTCTATATATAATGAGTTTCACTTTTTGTATTGAACTGAAATAAATTAACTTTTTGCTGATATTCTAATTTTGTGAGTAGTGTGTAATAATATATATATTATTTATTTTTTTTTGCAGTTTTCAATTCAGCACAATTTACCTTTTGCAGCCTCTTTAATAACCATTATAGCGTAAATATAATTTCCGCTGATTAGTCATGTACCTGTCCCAAATCTCTGGGGACAAGTGTACTAACTTTTTGTAGGAGTTAATTTTACACAAGACTCCTCCTAAAGATAAAGATATGCTGGACAGTACAGGAACGCATGTCACATTCTCCTAAAAGGAAACCATATCCACTTCCTTTCAATAATTCAATTTTCAACCTCAGGAAATGAATCTGTAATTTATGGGTTGTTGAGGCACGTTCTGTACAAGGAGTCATGCCTCATATCATCCATTATCCCGTACCTTACTCAAGAACAGTTCCCAACAATTCTATATATTTTTAAGTATGTATTGTAAGTGAATTAATATACGGCACTTGCTGATCACTGTTTCCGGCAACTATCCTATTCTAGGTTGTGTCAAAAAGAGAAAAAAAACTACTTAATAATGTGTACACCAGAATCATAGGAAAACATTAATATTTATTAGAAAACCGCAAAATACACGTCTTCGTCAGTGGGGTCTGCACCATGTCTCATTTGATTCAGGGTTCTTCCCTCCACTTGGTGCCAGCAGGTATCCTCTGACCCTTCTGTGATCGAGCCCAGTCTTTACTCCATATGCAACTTTGCGCGTTTTATTATATAGGAATTGGGATCTGTTTTCATGTGCAATTGTTTGCAACTTTGATCTTCTTATTAGATGTAGGGGCATATATTGTGCACACCATTCTGTCTCTCGGGACAACTATTGTCTCTATGCATTTATCCATATGGACATAATATCTAAAAGTGTTTACTGGATTTTACACTGTTCCATGACCTGTGATCTGTCACATTAATATACATGTATCTTTGTCCTGGGTACGTTTATATGCTCTATATCTTTGGTCAGGATCATCGACACCTACTTATATAGCATCCTGTGCATATTTTTATGTACCTCAGATGGTAACGGCAGAGTTTCTTTTTAGATATTTTTAATGTTGTCCATGTTGTTTTCTAATAAATATTGATATGTTTTTCTATGATTCTGGTGTGCACATTAAGTTAAAAAATGGAGTGCTTCTTTAAAGATCACAGGCTATGGTCACATTGTGTTTTTTGCCTTCCATTTTAATGGTACATGGAATTCTCCTGCTGCAATGTCACTGAACGCCCTTTATCCCCATGGCAGAGAGGGGAGCTGGGTTTGGCACCCTCAAAAATGACCTGTTTCCAGCTGCAGATACCGCAGATCAACTGCGTTCCTGGCATCGTCCACTAAATAATGTCACGGAGCAGGGGGATTACACTGCATACACTGTGTGCATCCTGGCAACAAATGTCACAAAATTGCCATCTGTTACAGATGAGACACTATCTGCCTGGTCGCGTTGTATGCGGACCATTTATATTCTGGCCAGCATGGTGTGTACGCAAGATACTATAATCTGATGTAGATGCTCTTGAAACGGGTCAGTGTAGGTCCTTTCACCCTATTGGCTTTAAAGGGAATATGCAACGTAATCTGTGATCAGTATAATCTGGGGTCAGGGTCCCTGTTTTCAATTATTTATCACTTGCTGGGCTGCTTGCTGTAGTCTTGATAAAGCAGATTTTATTAGCAGGAGATTATCACTGGAGAACTAGTAAACCTGCTGCCATGTAGTCTTCCATATTCGTGAGCTCTATATAACCCTGCCCTGACCACCTATAGACACCTTTCTGTGCCCCATACATGGGTAGAAAGCTGTCACTAACTGCTAAATCTGTAACAGATAAAATGGTGGCTTTTATCAAGAGGACAGCAAGCAGCCCAGTAAGGCCTCTTTCACACATCAGTTTTTCGCCGTCAGGCGCGATCCAGCTTTTTTTTTTTTTTTTTAAAAAAATGGATCTTTTTTTTTTTTTTTTTTTTTTTTTACCACCAGATCCGTTTCTTTCTCATTGACATGCATTTGCGCCTAATCACGCCACATGTTCTTGCGTTTCGTCTGTTTTCTGCCTGATCCGTCATAGATTTTAATTCCGGTGGCCGGACAGGACACATCATGCAACGTTTTTTGTTTTTTTTTTCCGCCGGAAACATCGGACAGCGCCTTAAGCGGCACGTCAGGCTTGGTCATACAATACAAGTCTATGGGTGCCGGATCAGGCATAGGACCAGACTCCGTTTTTGTTTTCTCTCTCATTATGAGGAGTTATTGGACTGCTTAGGGCCCATATACAGTTCTTGCATGAGGGCCGTTTTCTTTCTATGTCCGCCAATGAATAAAAGGACAACTAGAGTGCCAGATGTGGAGACGTCCTTTATCTTCTAGCGAGGGAAGTCCATGCATGTTAACTGTGGTCTTCACAGGATGCTATTGATTACTGCTACAGTTTGGTCCTGCTGCATTTCAGAAACGTTCATTTTTCTGGCTAATTGCTGTTAGATTTGCAGTTCAGGGTATATATAGTTTACTTTCAAGCCTGCAGAACTGCTATGAGCAATTTCCTGTGGAAATGAGGGAAGTGCAGTGTAAAGTGATAGCTGTAAAATGTACTTTTTAGTAGCTAGTGTGTTTTGGCAGAGAGGTGGGAAATAATACTCGGGTCACATGCGATATTCTGCTGGAAGTCCAGCTTACAACTGGTAGAATTACAATACACACGGAGTATTGGCTGTGCGGCCCCTGGATTGTTTGCCGATACCACTGATCTCAGCAGCCTAACTTGTATGCAGGCTTAAACATGGGGAGGTAGTTATGGAGTTGGGTGCTGCAGGAAACCTCACCCAGGTGCACCACACCATTGCTTGCTCTGATGCCTAACTCCATTAGTGACTGTTTTACCTCTAATACTATGCAAATTACCACTTTAGAGACAAAGAGGACTTGAACTCTAGCGCCACCTACTGGAAGGAGCAATCCTACGAGTCATTATCAACCCCTGAGGCTGTGCCCATAATCTTGAAGTAGCAGCACTTTGGATGCAGTGTATGTCCACTAAACCTTGCGGATTTACTGCATTGAACACATTCTTCCACACAAAAAAGAAAAGGAGTAAAGAAAAACCATCAGATAAGAATTACAAAATCTTTATTAATTCAATAAATACAAATTGCATGCCAACGATATAGGCCCAAAGAGGAGAGTGGATATGGAAAGCTGCAGGAAAAAACTGGGAGTATACAACAGAGTGCAGAATAACCCAAGTAAGGCCAGTATCATTAAAAGTATGCATAAATATATAGGACGGCGGGCACAAAAATGCTAAACAATAGCAGAGGTAAGTAAAATATCTACATATACACAAAAAAACTCAGTCATAATGTCCACCATCCAGAATATTAGTGGCGCTCACCCATGTCCTAGGTAGAGTCCGTGCGCCTCCCTGCAGACCCCCTGATGCGCGTTTCGCGTTGAAGGGGACTTGAAGAGCGTCATATCCCCAGGGCTATATATACAGCAGTATCCCAATTAATGCCAGTGTAAAAGGGCGCACGCGCCTATGATGTCACACGCCAGAAACACCTCCCTCCCTCGTGACCGTCATTGTGCTGTGCGCATGTAGGCGAAGGTTCGCCTGCTGATGTCAAAGACATGCGCACAAAGCACAGTAAGATAACCACAAGGGAATGTAGGAGGAGCGTGAGGCAAGGTGCGCACCACAGCGGCATTAATATGGAGACCATGGCGGCGGACATCTTAAGAAGGACAAAAAAAACTGCCCATACACAAAACATGTAAAAACTTAAAAGTGCAATATCTATATACTAATACAATAACACAGATGTGTAAAGCTACATACAGATAATTAATTATAACTACAAGGGAATTTATTTCCCCATATATAACTCCATATAGTGAAGTGAAAAAAGTGCCAAAGTGCAATAAAAGTGACAGTACATAGGTTACAAATATGTAAAACATATATGAAGGATGATGAATAAGGCCAAACATCAAATCCGTGAAGCGAAAAGAAGGCAATCTTTTGTCCAAATAGAATCTTGGTCAAAATCCATAAGGAGTCAGCCAGATGAGGAAACGGCATACTTAGAAAGGTCTCCAAGATCCAAAAACACTAGCATTGGATAAACTAAATAAAAAGCTGAGAAAATGACTCAAGTTATTAAAATAACCTTAAAAATGTGGTGAGTTGACTCAAAAAATACCGTAATATAAGAACAACATCAGGAACACCGTCAGAAACATGGACGAGAGTGTGCGGAATAAAACTGGTATGAGGGCCCATCAATCCGTGGAGGGGTATATACACATTATAAGAAAGGTTAATTTCTCATTGAGACCTTTTGGTGTCATTGTATCAAGTGTGACAATTCACCTACATTCACGTTGTACCAATAAACAAACTAGGTTGCCACCCCTGACACCACCACGGACTCTATCAATGCCCCTAACTTTTAAGCCACTGGGATCGGAGCCGTGGCACAGGTAGAAATGTCGCGGTAATGTCTTCAGAGAAGATATATCTTCAGTGTCCTTGGCAGCTAAAATGTCCTGATGTTTAATTCCCTAGATGTGAGGCCCACATATATTAGTGGCATAGTATATCACATGTGTGGTGTTATATGAAATGTAATCACGAATCACATATTCCCTGCTCCCATCAGATTTCTTAAAAGTTCCACATCTCAGGACATTAGGACACGCGACACATGAACCGCAAGGGAAGCAGCCAACTCTAGGGCTATCCATTTTAAAAATGGATTGTGGTTTCACCACATAATGGCTCTTAATGAGATGGTCCCTTAAATTTCTCCCCCCTACGTTGTGTCATTAAGGGTCGCTGAGGTAGATTTGCCGCCAAAGTCGAATCAGTATGTAGAATAGACCAATATCTATTCAAAGTGTCATGGATCCGATCCCAGCGGCAATTAGACATGGAGATGAACCTCAACTCATTAGTCAGTCAAATATTTCCTCTTAGATGATACAAGTAATTCCTCTCTCCTTGTACGTCTAGCACGTCTGTATCCCTCCCTAATAGAACGGTTGCTGTACCCTCTTTCCCTGAAACACTCAGCAAGGATGACGGACTGTCGCTCAAAGCGGGCCATGGTCGAGCAGGTCCGCCTATTCCTCAAGAACTGACCAACTGGGATGGCTTTAATTACAGAGAAATTATGTGCCGAAGAGGCGTGCAAGAGAGAATTGACTGCCGTTTCCTTGCGATATAAATCAGTCTCAATTGACCCATATTCTGCGACACAAAGTCAAATCCAGAAAATCAATACATTTGGCATGATATTTAAAAGTGAATTTAAGATTGAAAGGATTCACATTAAGATACTGCATGAACTTGGATAGGCTGGCTTCGTCACCCCTCCAAATCATCAAAACGTCATCAATGTAACAAAACCAGCCCATCACTTGGTCTGCGGCGTGTGCTCCATCACCAAAGAAAACCTGCCTCTCCCAAAAACCAAGAAACAGGTTTGCATATGACGGAGCACATGCCGCGCCCATAGCAGTCCTGTTATGTTTTGGTAGCTGAGGAGAATAAGCAAAATCGGCAATACACCATAGAGGCTGGAACCTATTGGATTGCATTAACTTGAACTAACCATACAACTAGAGGTAGCCGTGGAGCATTCCTAC
>VIAB01014468.1:5401-25029 GCA_009801035.1 Oophaga pumilio | reverse complement strand
AAGATGAAGATTTTATTGGAGCTGGAACGTTGTTCTACTTTTTTCTCGAGAAGCCAAATGTGTCTTTATTGTAAACTCTGTATACAAGCCACAGCTGGGAATGCTACCTATGCATACCACTCTTGTTCTATTGTGGATCTGGAGGTTATATTCCATTATGGCAATACTCTAAATCTCTGTATTACTCTATGAAATTTAAGAACTGATGAACTAAGTAAATTAACCTAACTTTTTTTTATTCCACAATGACCGTAAAAGTAACAGAACTGCTGCTCTGATACTCTACTTTGTCTGTACACTCATTGTAACAGTGTTGTACAGTATAATCAGATACTGGACATTTACTTTCTGGTTTATGTACTTGCTGAAATGCTTTTTATTGTGTTGTTTTTCAGAATGAACAATAAGGTTATGCTCAATGTTTCCTTAATAAAAGGTTTCATTCAGCTTCGGACAACTGTGCGGTACTGTAAAGAAGACTCTAAAGAAGACAGGACATTTGTGACAGTTTTTAACATCCACTCAAAAGTAGTGCAGATCAATAGTCACATTGTCGCGTCAGTACAATTAAAATATAAAGAATCGGTTCAAAAGAAAAAAAAAGTGAAATTGCTCATGTTGTATATCCTACCCTCTGTGGTTGTACTGAAGACCAACAAAATAGCTGCAATAAACATGTGTATTTCTCAAAAATTAAATATAATGCATAGAAAAGCCTTTTCTTTTACAATAAATTGTCTCCTATTTAACCAGTTTAGTTTAATTGCACATTAACAGATTTCCATGGATGACAGCTTCTGAGTATTAACATTACAATGCTTATATAGGTTTTAAATCCATGGGTGGCATGTAAGGTCGCATGATAATACTGTACAGTTGGACATCTCTCTGTGGCTTCCAATTTTCTATTGATCTCCATGTCACACCAGTCCCACCCAGTTACAGGAGTGCTTCACTGCATGGAAGTGTGATATGACCCCGATAAAGAGAAGTGTTAAGGGCAATAGAGATTATATGCAAAATGTTGTGTATAAGCGATAATGCATCTGACATGGCTATGAGTGGGGCTTTGTGCAATAGATCTCTAAAGGGAATCTATTTAGTAGAAAATATTTTTGACATTTTGAGGGTCAGTGTTTTTGCTGTCATATCACAATCTGTAATAAAAACATATACAGTACAGACCAAAAGTTTGGACACACCTTCTCATTCAAATTTTTTTCTGTATTTTCAGGACTATGAAAATTGTACATTCACACTGAAGGCATCAAAACTATAAATTAACATATGTGGAATTATATACTTAACAAAAAAGTGTGAAATAACTGAAAATATGTCTTATATTCTAGGTTCTTCAAAGTAGCCACCTTTTGCTTTGATGAATGCTTTGCACACTCTTGGCATTCTCTTGATGAGCTTCAAGAGGTAGTCACCGAAAAGAGTTTCCACTTCACAAGTGTGCCCTGTCAGGTTTAATAAGTGGGATTTCTTGCCTTATAAATGGGGTTGGGACCATCAGTTGTGTTGTGCAGAAGTCTGGTGGATACACAGCTGATAGTCCTACTGAATAGACTGTGTATTATGGCAAGAAAAAAGAAGGTAAGTAAAGAAAAACGAGTGCCAATCATTACTTTAAGAAATGAAGGTCAGTCAGTCAGAAAAATTGGGAAAACTTTGAAAGTGTCCTCAAGTGCAGTTGCAAAAACTATCAAGCGCTACAAAGAAACTGGCTCACATGAGGACGGCCCCAGGAAAGGAAGACCAAGAGCTACCTCTCCTTCTGAGGATAAGTTTATCCGAGTCACCAGCCTCAGAAATCGCAGGTTTACAGCAGCTCAGATTAGAGACCAGGTCAATGCCACACAGAGTTCTAGAAGCAGACACATCTCTACAACAACTGTTAAGAGGAGACTTTGTGCAGCAGGCCTTCATGGTAAAATAGCTGCTAGGAAGCCACTGCTAAGGACAGGCAACAAGCAGAAGAGACATGTTTGGGCTAAAGAACACAAGGAATGGACATTAGACCAGTGGAAATCTGTGCTTTGGTCTGAGTGATGAGTCCAAATTTGAGATCTTTGGTTCCAACCACCGTGTCTTTGTGCGACGCAGAAAAGGTGAAGGGATGGACTCTACATGCCTGGTTCCCACCGTGAAGCATGGAGGAGGAGGTGTGATGGTGTGGGGGTGCTTTGCTGGTAACACTGTTGGGGATTTATTCAAAATTGAAGGCATACTGAACCAGCATGGCTACCACAGCATCTTGCAGCCGCATGCTATTCCATCCGGTTTGAGTTTAGTTGGACCATCATTTATTTTTCAACAGGACAATGACCCCAAACACACCTCCAGACTGTGTAAGGGCTATTTGACCAAGAAGGAGAGTGATGGGGTGCTTTGCCAGATGACCTGGCCTCCACAGTCACCAGACCTGAACCCAATCGAGATGGTTTGGGGTGACCTGGACGGCACAGTGAAGGCAAAAGGGCCAACAAGTGCTAAGCATCTCTGGGAACTCCTTCAAGACTGTTGGAAGACCATTTCCGGTGACTACCTCTTGAAGTTCATCAAGGGAATTACAAGAGTGTGCGAAGCAGTAATCAAAGCAAAAGGTGGCTACTTTGAAGAACCTAGAATATAAGACATATTTTCAGTTGTTTCACACTTTTTTGTTAAGTATATAATTCCACGTGTTAATTCATAGTTTTGATGCCTTCAGTGTGAATGTACAATTTTCATAGTCATGAAAATATAGAAAAATCTTTGAATGAGAAGGTGTGTCCAAACTTTTGGTCTGTACTGTATATCCTAAAGATATATATTTATAGAAATAAATATATTTGTAAATATTTATTTATTTTTCTTTACAGAAGACCTTTCAGCTATGTTATTATGATCCCTGGTAGGATTACACAGACCAGTAACACCTCATAAATCCAGTTGATAACACAGGATCCAGTATTCATATAGAGGATGTCACAGCTGATATCCTCCCTTCACAATCACCTTTGCACACGCTCATTGCTTGTTTTAATACCAAGGATGGGGTCGAAATCAATCTATTACTGCTAATGTACATATGGATGTCCTAAAAGAGCAGGATGTATGTGTCTATAATAGTGGCTAATGTGAGAATTGTAAATATATATTACATATATATATATAGTCCAAAACACATTTAACATAAAATCTAGAGTAAAACAATAGGTAATTTTATGATGCCACATTTTTTAAGGCAATCTGTCATAGGGTTTTTTAATGTAATTTGAGAGCACCATGATGTAGCAGGAGAAACCCTGATTACAGCTATGTGTCACTTACTAGGCTGTGTTTTGCTGTTTCAATACAATCAGTGTTTTATCAGCAGGAGATTATCACAAGACAACTGGCCTTATCTCTGCTATTCCAACCAAGTCCCCACCAATGAATAGTATCTTTCTGTCTAATTATTGGTGTGGGCCGGACTTCACAGGGCTCAATATTCTGAGCTCTGCTAAATCTGCAGCAGTGAAAACTTTCAACAGTCACAGCTGCTGTACTTAGTAAACTAAGCGATAAATTGCTGGAATCAGGATCTCTGCCCCTACCTTATGCTGCTGTCAGACTACATGACATAACATGCTGACATATTACATTTAAAGGAAAAATATCTCCTTTTGAAAGAGAGTCAACAGTATCTCTGACCGCAAGATTCCAAGGAGTGTGACACTTGAAAGAATCCAGGACCTAGAATGCAGAGCCATATAAGAGGCATTTTCTTTACAACGGTTTTACGTCTCAATTTTTCATACATCGTAATTTTACAATTAGCCCAGGGCCACGTTTACTATTCCACCATGTTGGTGTTCCACTATGATCAGCAGATTATAAAGAGCATTTACCAAAGACAACAAATCATTAATTATCTAAAATACCCACCTCCATTATACTTAATCCCTCCACACTGGAACTGACGGTGTACTCTGCAGTTTCATGGTAGGAATCATCTAGAAAGATAAGAAATGGCAGCAGAAACTGTTTTATCAGATCATTTTTGCTAAACACTTTAAATTAAAAAGAGCAGAAATCTACCTAATCTTTCATTTTGCTACACTCGTTGCTTTAATTATAATAATACATACTGATTAGTGATGATATGAATCAGTATTAGTGATGAGCAAATGTGCTCGGACAAGGTGTTATCTGAGCATGCTTGGGTGCTAACCGAGTGTCTTCGGTGTCCTTGAAAAAGTTGTTCAAGTCCCCACGGCTGTTCGACAGCCACAACAGGGATTTCCTGTTTGTCAGGGATTGCCTGTTTATTAGGCAATCCCTGCATGTGTTGTGGCCGTGGAACAGCTGCGGGAACTCGAACGTTTTTCGAGCACACCGAAGACATTCGGTTAGCATACGAGCATGCTTGGATAACACCTTATCCGAGCACATTTGCTCATCATTAATACTGATTCATATTAAAGAGAACCTATCAAGTGATCATGATACACAAACCACGGGCAGCATGAATCAGGGCCTTGACTGCAGCCAAGCATATTTTTCCCTGAAACGCCAGAGCGATAGAAAACATAGCTGGGGAACTTAAGCAAAGACAAGACTAGTTTGATGCCACACCTAGGTGACTTCTCCTAGCGCCACTCCAGGTGATTAAAGGGAATCTGTCACCCCAATATTGCCATATCAGATAAAGATATGGCTGAATAGTGCGTCCCATAACAAAGCTAACGGTAGGTATCATATATCCTGATACCCCCGTTTTCATATCAAAATACCTTTGTAAACTTCGGTTTTTGCGCTGTCAATCACAGTGGTCAGGTCAGGAGGGCGGCGTTTTCTCTCTCTCCCCCCCACTCCTCGGCATCAGTTGCGTATCGCCGTCTGTGAATCCCACAGACGGCGTTCGGCTTCCCGCAATTGCGCAATTCAAATTCGGGCTGGCGCATGCACAGTGTGCTTTGCCCAACAGTGGGCAAAGCATATAATCAGTACAGCGCATGCGCTACTCTTTCCTTGCCCCGGAAGTCGTCCACGGCAAGAAGTCATTTCCGGGGCAAGGAAAGAGTAGCGTATGCGCTGTACTGATTATATGCTTTGCCCACTGTTGGGCAAAGCACACTGTGCATGCGCCAGCCCGAATTTGAATTGCGCAATTGCGGGAAGCTGAACGCTGTCTGTGGGATTCACAGGCAGCGATAAGCAACTGATGCCGAGGAGCGGGGGAGAGGGGGAGAAGAGAGAAAACGCCGCCCTCCTGACCTGATCACCATGATTGACAGCGCAAAAACCGAAGTTTACAAAGGTATTTTGATATGAAAACGGGGGTATCAGGATATATGATACCTACCGTTAGCTTTGTTATGGGACACACTATTCAGCCATATCTTTATCTGATATGGCAATATTGGGGTGACAGATTCCCTTTAACAGATCTCTCCCATTGACTATGAGTCTTGTCTCTGGCTCGTTTGGGCAGCATGAAGAGTAGAGTTGAGCGAATATCTTCGGTTCCCCGCTTATTTGGCAAGCTATAGCGGGGGAACCCGGCTTCCTGGATCACGTTGGATGAACAGCTGATCGCCGCCGCAGCTGCATGTGTCACTGTCACAGCACATGCATGGAGCGCCCAACACACAGGCTCTCCATGCATGTGCTGTGACTGTCACACAGCAGCGACACACGCAGCTGTGGCAGCGATCAGCTGTTCAGCCGGCGCGATCCAGGAAGCCGGGTTCCCGCTGTAGCTTATTCGGCAAGCGCTATAGCTTGTCGAATAACTGGGGAACCGAAGATATTCGCTCAACTCTAATGAAGAGCATTACAGATTTCCTTAAAAAAAATTTTTTAATATTGGCAGTGATTTTTCAAACAGTAACATTTGTTGTCATTTCCAGTGTTATTTATTATCCTCCTGACCTCCCCCAGTTCTTTAAAATGAGCATAGTACTTAACAGATGTAACACTCCCACCTTTCTCACCTAATTATGCAACCTCAACTCTACAATCTCATTACACTAAAAACCTTTGGAGAAGGAAAGTGAGAAAATGTGTTTTCACAGTATTAAGAACAACCATGACTCATTCAGTCCTAGGAAAAATCTAACTCCCGTTAGGAAATTATCAACTCTGCGGAAATATCTTTTATTATTTGGATAGATGAGACAAATTTACTTTTTAGCCATATATGTATGCAAACTTTATTTTAAGGAGTTTTTCAAGGATAAGCTATATGTAATTGACAGTTGGGAGTTTCACCTCTTGGGAAAATTAAGGTACCTCTATATCTGTTGCAAAAATGAGGGTCCCCTGACTTTGACCAGCAGGAGCAGCATTCATATACAATCTACTAAAACAGGGAGAAAACAAGTCTCTAGAGCAAACTATTGAAAGCTTGACTAGAACATGAGGCAAATACAAAATGTGTAACGGGTCAATAATGGTTATAGTATTAATAATGCCAATAGGTGGCACTAGAGCACCTGTGTTCTTCCACCGAGAATATCTTATTTGCCTTGCCTTTAATTCTCACTATACTTGGTGGTCTCAGAAAATCCTTATTTTGCACTGATGAGGGGCAAAAACCTGGAAACAGGTGTTTGCAAATGGAGCCCCTTTCTTTTTGGAGAAGATTCTGGTTTGGCTTTATAGCCCACGTTATGTGGCAAGGCTATTTAAAGGGTCAATATTCACTTACAGTATTGCTGCTTCCAATAGGTGACATTAAAGACTTTGTTTTTGCCTCAGTAAAGAGGCTATTTTCATATTTTATGTCACTTTAGCATTGCATGGCCTATTAGTTGATCTGTGGCAGCTTCGCAATCTCTTTAAAGGGTTATTCTCATTTTCATTTTTTTTTCCAGGAGCAGACTGCTCCCCAGCATGACTACTCGCTGAGTGAAGTGCTCCTGCTTGAGTGACCATTCAAGCACAACATAATAATGCTGTAAGTCTGACCTGTGTGAGCTCCAATGTTTCTATAAGAGGCAGTTTTATCTTTGGAGTATCGGAAGGGCAATAGGACCGAAGCTGACTGAGCCACAATGAAGTATTAGGCCGTGTGCGCACGGTGCGTTTTTTTCCACACAGAATTGACCCAAAAACGCTATGGAATCCTTATGCCAGCAAAGTCAGTGAGAATCCAGAAGTGCTGTGCACATGATCAGTAATTTTCCCTTCTGGATTTGTGCTGCTTTTAAATCAGCAGCATGTCAATTCTTTATGCGTTTACGTCTCATTTTTCACCCATTGACTTCAATTGAGTCAGTAAAATACGCAGCAAAAACGCAGGTATAAAAATGTTTTCGGATTTGCTGAGTTTTTGCGGACTTCCTACGATGTTTCCCACGCTGTCACCTGTGTGACAGCGCAAGAAATACCGACGCAGCTGTTCTGATCGAAGGTAACATCACTGCCGGTAGATCCTTACCATCTGTCACAGCACCGCAGGGTCAGGCTGTCAGATGTCTCCGCAGATGTGACTATGACCCGCGGTAAAAAGTGTACCGCAAGTCACCGGCGTCAACTCATGAGAGGCTACTACTGCCATCAGCCAATGCCTGCTGTCACCGATTACAGCGGGAGTAGGTAGTGGTTGATGGGCAGTCATCAGCTGGCGCCTGTGCTCAAAGTAAAAGAAAAAAAAAGTTAAAATAAAGAAATAAATATTGACATAAAAATAAAAAAACACAGTATACTCATCTTCACTTAATTCCTGAAGGCCTTTGTCTCTTGTAAAAAAATAATAAAACACCATATATTCACTTTAACGCCGAATCCCCGATGCCCATGTCACCTGGAAAAAAAAATCATAAGCCTCCATATACCTCACCTATCGGCCATAATCCATACTGTCACACGATTATTTGGATCATATGTAGAGCAGTCACATCAGCTGATGAGACTGCTCTACCCCTAATCTGGCAACACACTGACAGGAGCGTGTAATCAGAAAGTTCTCACGGAGCCGTGCCATAGTGAGGTCACTGGGGCTCATCAGCAGGTGAACTCTGGTGAACTTTCCCGCCGCAGCTCAGCGCTACACACTGCAGGAGCAATTACCTCCTGTGTTAGTATGTAGTTGGCTGTCCTTGAGAGCAGTCACATCAGAGACTGCTCTCAAAGTCATCAGGATCATCGTGGGACATTATGGATTATCTATTCACTTCGGACATGTGAGGAATATTGTTGTTTATTATTTCAATTCATGTACAGGAGACAATGGCTTCAGTGGAATGGGTGTTGACGTGATTATGATTTAATTTAGATTCAATAAAGGAGTCTGTGTCATTATTTCAATTAAAGGTTTTTATTCAGGCTGTGTTTTTTTTTTATAATATGACTATGGGATTAGTTATGGGGGTGTCTGATAGACGTCTCTCCATTACTAACCTCTGGTCTTGATGTGACCTGATAATAAAAAGGTGACATTAACCCCAATACTAACACCCCACTTGCCACCTCACCAGTGCAAGTGGTAAGGGCAAGTGGGAAGAGCAAGGCTAAGTGCCAGATTTGGCGCATCTTATAGGTGTGCCTTTTCTTGGATGGCTGAGAGCTCATGTTTTTAGTCTGGGAATCCATGGCTCCATCCCAGGCTATTATTATCAGCCAACAGCTGTCTGCCTAGCATTTTCTGGTTATTAAATATAGAAGGACCCTACGTCATTTTCTGGGGGGATCCCCCATTTTAATAACCAGGAAAAGCTTAGTATAAAGTTGTGACCTGATATCAATAGCCTGGGAAGCTCCATGGGTATTACCCCCTTCCTAGGCTATAAACATCTGCCCCCAGCTGTCCGCTTTCCCTGGTTATGAAAATTATGCGGGAGCCCAAGCCATTTTTTTCAGAAAAATAATCATTTATCAATTAAATACATGTACAGTAAGCTGCACACGGACTGTACTAATTATATATGTGAAGGACATCTTTATATCTATCCTATGTGTATCTATTCTATTCTGAAGGGGCATGCTTTGATTTTACTGTACATGGCAGATGAAATGTCGGATTTTCAAGGACATCGTGTGTTAAAATCAGACGGAACTCGCATGGTCTAAGTGACGTATGATTTTTTTCTCGCACCCATTGACTTGCATTGGTGAGTCTTGTCCGATATACAAGGACAATCGCAGCATGCTACGATTCTATATGCTCGGTGTGTGTGTTTATTTAAGTCTTTACTTACAGGTTTAGTAAGGAGGGTGTTTAGCCGACACCTCTTGATTACTAAACCTAGGCCTTGGTGCCAGTGACAGCTGCTGACACCAACCCATAATACCATTACCCCGATGCAACTGCACCTAAGTGCCAGACTGATGCTAAGTGCCAGAATTGGTGATTCAAATATGAAGTGCCATTTCTGGGGCAGGGCTGGTATTTTTAGCCTGCGATGAGGCAAATAAGCTTGACCAAAGAAGGTGTTGTACAAGGAAATTACACAAAACTTTTTTTTTTCCTTTTTTCAAATATCTTTATTTAGCTCCAAAAAGTATTCATCGCTGTACAAAAACCCATAAAAAACGCATGTGTTTTTGCTGTCAACAAATTTCTAGAGATGCAGAAATTTCTGCAAACACTCAACGTGCACACATACCCTTAGACTATAGCGGTGGCCGGTCCCCTTGGCAATGCGCAGCAAGCTCAAATCTTAATCCCAGCTTTTTGCAAAGTCGCTTGTTTTACCAAGCATTATGCAAATATACCCACTCAAGAAGGTGGGAATAACCAATAAGATGAAACTTTAGCACTTATATACAATTTATTAATATACAAGTAATATATTAGCTGCAGATAACTCTCCATGCATGTGCTGTGACTGTCACACAGCGGCGGCAGATGCAGCTGCGGCGCTGAACAGCTGATTATTGGGAGCGCTCCAGGTATCCAGGTTCCAGATGCAGCTATTCGGTAAGCGCTATAGGTGTTCTGATAAGGGCTTATCCGAAGCTATTCGCTCATGACTAATCATAATGTTTGGAAGCAAGAGGATATATCATACAGTGTTAGTGCCTTGGGGGACATCACACTATGTGGGGGTCAACATGCTGTGTAAGGGCATTTTGGTGCCATTATACTGTGTGTGTATGGTGGGAAATAACTAAAGAAGGGGTGATGTGGGGGCATCATGCTGTGGGATGGGGGCAAGATACTGTGTGGACTGGTGGGTGTGGGGGAATAATACTGTGTGGGGGCAGCTGTGAGGGCATCATAATGCTAGGGGGCTATGTGGACATATTACTGTGTGGGGAAGATTTGGGAATCATCAAACTGTGTATGGGGTTGTGGGGACATTATATTGTGTGGGGCTGTGGAAGCCATAATGCTGTGTGATTGGACGATAGAGGTAAGAATAAATGTTACAATAAGCCCTATTGCAACATGTGTTATCAGTAGCTGCTAGTGACCATACCGTACTTAATTCTGATCAATATTAAGAGATAAATTAAGTACAACATGTTAGTCGGCCCTCCACAACAGTTATGTCTCTCCTGTGGTCCCTTGGGAAAATTATTTGCCCACACTTGCTCTTAGCTATACATAATGAAAACCAAGAATAAGAAAAAGTAACATTTTGGCGACTGCCAATAACTGCAGAATTGGTGATAATAAAAATGTTTCACAAATCTTATATTTCACAAGTAGATAAATATCATGACCGCTTCTTTTTCTGCATTTAATGGTGCAGTAAAACTGCTTTAACTTTGGAATCTGCTCGGAGGCAACGTTTCAGGTACATTGGTTTATTGGATTGGTAAAGAACAGAATATAAAACTAACCTGTAGTCATGGAGAACGTTCCGAAAGAAGAGCAAACAACAAATTGAACATACTGTTCATTTAATGGTTGTTGCGCTCAAATTTTGTTTCCAATCATGTAACATTTTACATTACATTCAATTCAGTGTTCAATTCAGTGCAATTCAGTGTTCAACATATCAAAACACCAGACTTTCTATGTAACATTGAGGCAATTTTACTTTCAGAAACGTTTTTTTTTCTAAACGATTACGCTTGTATATATGTGTAAGCAGATAGTCAAGCTCCTAAGTCTGCCAAATCTACTATAGTATTCACATTATACAAGCAGCAAATATTTAGTGAAATTACTTGACAAGAACACAATACAAATGTTATTTTAAATTTAGACTAAAAAGGTTAATAGAAAATCTTTATTATTACCTTGTAATTCGTCTGTCTCGGCTGTTTCGATCTTGTCCATTAAGTCATTTGAGCTCCATTTTGTGATTTCTTTAGGCAGCACTTCCTCGTTATCTGACAAATCTTCTAAACAAAAGGACAATAAATAAAAGGAAAACAAAGTTAAATATCCAGGAGTAATCCAAAATATCAATACCAAAAACCAAACAATAGCAACTGAAACCCATAGTAAATAATAAGAGCCTCTGGTAACCCGAATACAGGCTGACATACAGAGGCTTGGCAGAAAATCAACACTGATACATCAATAAAAACATTATTTTGTTTTAGCTCTAGTTCAAAAAGATGTATAGGTTACCTTAGAACAACATGGGCTCCAGATGGATTGCAGGCATATTAACCTTATTTGTGTAGAAACCTGTCTCAATGCCCCATTGCATCAGGCAAGGGTAGTGGAATTTCACTATAACATCTGCCAAGCCCCCCACTTCCACAAAGCATCTGTGATAACTTGACAGGGAGTCTCAAGGTACTGTCACACTAAGCGAGATCGCTAACGAGATCGCTAAAGAGTCAGCAATTTTATGACGCAGCAGCGACCTTGTTAGCGACGCAGCTGTGTGTGACATGTAGCAGCGATGTGGCCCCTGCTGAGATGTTGCTGATCGCTTATGAACGTTCTGAGCTGTTTTTTGGTCGTTGGTGTCCCGCTGGTGAGCCTGAATCGCTGAGTGTGACACCCTTTATGAACAACTTTACCAGCGTAGCAGGCGGGACTAGGTTTTCCCAACGACCGCAGAGGTCGTTATACAGATCGCTAATGAGTTGTGTTTGGAATCTAACTAGCGACCACAAAGCGATCACACCAACGATCTCGCCAGGTCGTGTCGTTGTCGTGATCGCTGGTGCGATCGCTAAGTGTCACAGTGCCTTCAGTCACAGTGTGAAATTTGGTTTACGTGTTCTTGGTTCAGGGTCTTAGTCATGCACAGCACTGGGCGATGGACAGCAGAGTCTCTAAAAAGACCTGCGCAAGAAATATGAGACACTGGCAAATGCCCTCGGCTGAGCCTGGCTAGATTTTTCTTCATGGAAATTCTTTAGGCCCTTACAGGTGTCCAGACAGGCGGACGTAAACGGTATCAGGCAATGTGTATCTGGGTAAAGTACAATGGCATGTGTGGGCGGTGTAGAATTGGGTACATATGGGACGTGGACTCGGCATGCTACCTTCTGCACCATCAGTGTAATGCATGTCACATTGCAGAACATGGAACAGTTTGGGAAATATATTAAGCTAAATGTTGCAAAAAAAACCTCTCTCTGTCATTACTTGCACTATTTATTATGTGTTTTAGACACTTAGTGACCCTTGTCTGACAAAGGGGGAGTGGGGTTGACCTCACGGAATAGTGGTGAGGCCTAACTTGTGATACAATTTTTATCGAGCACATTTCGGGCACAGGGTAAGGCAAAGAAAAAGTGTTTGCAGTATCCAAGTATCGAACAGTACTGATAAATATGCCCCATTGTCTTATTAAACACAAGTATTGCCCATTGTAGTACACTCAATTCCCTCCAGAACCCAGATGAGAGTGGCGTCTGCTTGTAAAAAAAAGCAAAGAAGTAGCTTCAGTAACGTAATTTTAATTGGAGACCTTAAATGCAGGACTGGTTTTGCAGCCATTTCATGTGGTATAAGGATATTCTTATATCCTTATACTTTGCTGCTTACACACTACTCCACTCCAATGTGAACTTGCAGCACACAGCTCTTAAGTATTTCAGTTAATTCCCCACAGGTAATCAGCAGAATTGTAAATGTACGTGCAAACTTTTCTTACCTAGCGCGGACTTTCGCTTACAAAATACCTTGCAAAGTATGTAAATTTTACTATGTATACAGTACCAAACATCTTTGAGTAAACAGCAGTACCCATAATCCAATAAAAGAACCAGAATATAAATCAGATTCATGAACGCTTACCATGAGCATCAAAGAACTCATCATCGGAGCTCTCATCCGAGTCCCTGGCTATGCTCTGCATCCTCCATTCTGATATACTGTGCCTGGATGGGCTAGCTGGAAGCCAAGGAACATGGTGTCAACAGTACAGAAATATAATAATAACAATACTGCAATTGTTGGGTTTGATTTGCTAGACTATATGTGCCCTATAAATCTGCTATGTGTAAAGATACGGGGTTGCATTTAGCATATTGTTTGCCAGCACCATTTCACCTACATCTCAGGTCCCATTTGGCCTAATGTCAATATATTGTTTGATGTAGTTTATAATTTATAGATCAAGCTCTATAAACCATATCCACTGTATATGTAAAACATAGTAATTGGGCAAGTTGTTAAGACCCCACCCCAAGTAAAGCCTTCTTATATACACTGTATAATGGCTAGCCATGGCTATAAGAGTAATGCAGAAATGCCATAGCAATTTGAGCAAAGAACAATCGCATTATCTGGTTGAGGCTTTATTAATATAATTGCACCGCTGACATCCAGCAGTGACATGGTTGTTCTGGGCCGAGCTTGCCATCTACATAAGCCTCATGCTGCTTTGCACTTGCATTCTTGTCATCCATTCTTTGGAAGAAAGGCAGCAGGGAGCAAAGTGATGTGCTCTACTTCTCCACTCATGCAGATCAATTCTGAATCATAATTCACCTTTCAAATGCTGCCTGTACAATACAAGTCACGAGCAGCAGAATCTACAAGTATGATTTTCAATACAAGATAAATTAGATATTTACTGTGATATATTCGGCATTAATTTATGACCTATAGTGTTAACCAAAATGGTCAGTTTAAAGAGGCTGTCCAGTATCGTTATTCTGCTGACATATCCTTAGGAGACGTCATTAACAGAAGACCGGTAGGGGGCGGACGCCCAGCCCTCCCAGCACTCAGCGGTAATCACCTCGTTGGAGCTCTATCACACAGTTTGGTACTAGATGTCAACCAAAGGTGCTAACAGCTACGTGATGAGGGTGGTGGGCTTCAGACCCTCATCGATCTTATATTGATGACTTATTGTTAGAATAGGTCATCAATATATAAATAGGTTTAATATCTGGACTGTACAGAACTAATTTTACTATGGAGACTTATGGCTAGACAGTGGCTTGAAGAAAATATTAACCCCCTCTTGACTTTTTACCTTTTTTGTTACATTACAACCTGTGTTTAAATATTTTTGTAATCTGATGTGTGTGTGATAAATCAGCACTAAATAGTTTAAGTTGGTGAAATTAAGTGAGAAAAATATAGGCATAAATTACAGTTATAGGATCAAATAACTAAAAATTGGCATGTGCATATACATTCACCCCATTTGCAATGAAGTCCCTAAACATTTCTGGGGAAAGCAATTACCGTCATATGTCACATGCTTATTGAAAGAAAGTCCGCCTGTGTGCAATCTAAGTATCACATGTCTGTCAGTATATGCACACGTTTTCTGAAAGGCCACAGAGGCTGCAGCACCATTAAGCAAGAGGCACCACTAACCAAACACCAAAAAGACCAAGGAGATCTCCAAACAAGACAGAAACAAAGTTGCTAAGTACAAGGCAGGGTTTGGGTTATAAAAAAAAGTATCCCAATCTCTGGTGATCCCCCGTAGCACCATCAAATCCATTATCATCAAATGAAAAGATCATGGTACCACAGCAAACCTGCGAAGAGAGGGCCAAACACCAAAATTATCTGCTGGGGCAAGGTGGGCATTAATCAGAGACAGTACAGAGACCAACAGTAACCCCGAAGGAGCTGCAGAGGTCCCAAGCAGAGACTGGAGCATCTCTACATACAACCACAATGAGCCATACACTCCATAGAAGTGGCCTTTATTGAAAAGTGGGCAGACAAAACCTTTACTTACACACACATATTGTAAGTCACGTTTTGAGTTTGCCAACAGACATGTGGGGGACTACCCATATGTATGGAGGAAGGTACTGTGGTCAGATTAAACAAAAATTTAACTTTTTGGCCACTAAGGCCTCTTTCACACATTCGTTGTGCGCCTGACGGCACCCTCCGGCATTTTTTTGTCCAACCGCATCCGGCAAAATGTAATGCCGGATGCGGTTTTTTTTGCATTGACTTTCATTAGCGCCGGATGGCGCCGCATGTCAGTGCGTTGTATGCGTTTTTGTCCGGATCCGGCGGAAATGTACATTCCGGCGGCCGGACACAACGCAGCATGTAACGTTTTTTTCTTTAGCCGCAGCTGCCTGAAGCGGCGCATCAGGCAGCCGCAAACAATAGAATTCAATGGAACCGGATCAGACTTTGTGCAATCCGGCAAAAGTCTGATCCGGATTCTGGAAATCAAGGACTACTACTACTACTACGACTACTACTACGACTACTACTACTACTACTACTAATACTACTACTACATTTTCCAGTGTCTCCGGGCATCAGAAACCCTCTTTTTCTGGGTTCAAAAGTTCAGGTCGGATCCAGCAAAAAAACGGATCCGTTGCATCAGTTTTTTTGTTTCAGCGCTGGATCCGTCCCTTCAGGCATAGGACGGATCATGCCTGATACAAAAAGACGGATGTGTGAAAGAGGCCTAAGGTAAACGCTATGTCTGGCGCCAAATCAACACAGCTCATCACTCCAAGAACAACATCCCCACAGTGAAACATGGTGGTGGCAGCATAATGCTGTGGGGATGTCTTTCGGAAGGAAGGACAGAGAAAATGGTTTGAGTTGAGGAGAAGGTGGATGGTGTGAAATGCAGGGATATTCTTGACCAAAATCTGTTTCAGTCGGTCAGTGATTTGAGACTGGGATGGAAGTTCACCTTCCAACAAGACAATAACAGAAAGCATATTGCTAAAGCAACACTTGACTGATTTAAGGGCAAATGTGTAAATGTTTTGGAGTGGCCTAGCCAAAGCCCAAACCTTAATCCAGTTAATAATCTATGGACAGACTTGAAGATTGTTATTAACCAGAGGAAACATCTAACTTGATGGAGTGGCAATAATTCCAATGGCAAGATGTGAAAAGCTCATAGAGACTTAACTAAAGCAACTTGCAGCTGTAATTGCCACAAAAGGAAGCTCTGCAAAGTACTGACTTTAGGGGAGTGAATAGTTATGCACACTAAAGTTTTCAGTTATTTTGTCCAATTTGTTGTTTGATTCACAATAAAAAGAAAACCAAATGTTCACAGTTGTAGGCATGTTCTTTACAAGAACTGATGTAAACCCTCAAAAAAAAAAAACAGGGAAATCCCAGGTTGCAATGTAGCAAAACACGAAAAATGCCAAAGGTGGTGAATTCTTTTGCAAGCCACTGAATATCATAGACATCTATACATGCAGCTCATTTCTTTCTATTAACTTGATATGTGACAGGAGAGAGATACACAACTGAGTCAATGTCACAAAGTGATGTAACAAACCACTTAGCTTTGGCCAATCGTATTAGGACACACTTCAACATTACAATATGGGACCTTTAAAACAAAAAAAGAACTAAAAATGTACCAATACCTCCTTTGAAGTAATAGGCTAATGAACCAATATTTACTTATGACACAATTTAAGAAACCACTTGCAAAAGCCCTCTAATTTCAACTTGAAGAAATATCCACATACATTGCCATACAGTTTGACACACTATTTAGAATTTTGCAACAGATACTTATTTCTCTCTTACTTTCAAAATAATCCCCATTTTTTCCATTTAGCTTTAAAGTTTAATTAATGTACATGAATCATTAGTATTTAAATGGAATCTGTCATCAGATGGTATCTGATCTGACAACAACATGACTTAGGGTTAGAGACCCCGATTCCAGCGATATGTCACTTACTGATCTGTTAGTGTAGCTTTTATAAAATCATAATTTTATCAGGAGATTATCACTAGAGGACTATTTGGCCTGCGGCCAGCTAGTCCAACAACGTCCCCACCACTTTGTGCCTATGTAGACAGTACACAGAAATCAGCCAATCAGTGGTGTGGGCGGGGTTATACAGAGCTCAGTATTCAGAGAACTGGACGATCGGCAGCAGATAAAACAGTTTAGGCTGGGGTCACACTGGCAACAAAATCGTACCACTGCAAAGCGATGAAATAACGCATTGCAGTCGGATCAATGGTAATCTATGGAGCAGCTCCCAATATCAGATTTTTTGTGGTCCGTTTTAAACTTGCGAGTGCAATCGCAGCATGCTGCGATTGTCACCAATTGTGGGTCAACAATCGCCAATGCAAGTCTATGGGTAGGGAAAATCGGATGCTAGACGCATCAATGTTCATGAAACTTTTCTGCGATAATCGTCCCACTAAAGCGGTCAGATTTAGTTGACGGTGTGTGTGACCCCAGCCTTATAATCAAAACTGCAGCTTCCAGAGTAACCCACATCACCCACTCGCTGCACAAGTGACGCGGATGCCATTATAAAGGGGCACGCTGCTTCTCATATTCACTCATCCGCGCGAATATGGCCGGAGGCTAACAATGAGCTAAGTGTCCCCCACAGCCACTTCACACATCCACACCACACTCCTTGCTGCCACTACTCGACATTTTGATATGCCAACAAGACGACTGCCCTGGATGACACACTAGTGTACACGCACGCTCAACTTTCCCAACCATCTGATAGGTACTCCTCTTGCACTCTGGCATACACAGGGTAACACAGCCACACTATACTTCCCCTCTTTCAGCAAGGAACAAACGTATTACATTTTAGATTTAATATACAAAAAGGGTACAGTGCTTACAAAAAATAAAAAGAATATATAACAAAAATAACGTACGGTATATAAAAGCAAACATTACTTAATAAAAAGGGATAAATAAAGAAACCTCTTACGATTAGGTCAGTGAGTGCTTCTATGTGGAGGAGACACCGTCGGAAGTTTGGACAGAACTGCATTATGCAAGTTACTACTCCTAGAGACTGACCATGAGTTTTTCTGGAGAAGATGGGTCTCATCCACACCTCTCATCCCTTCTCCATATGAGGTGAGAGGATGGCTAAATGTATGCACAAAACATAGGAGCATGCACACTTATGTTTTCAGCTCTGCCTGCAATAGGGCAGAGCATAGTGAGCAAGAGCCAGCCAGCGATTTCTCTGTGCAAGCGAGAGATTTTGCCCGGCTATGTGGATGACGCAGAAAAAGTCATCCACATCAATTACAGCAGGAGGACTGCTATCAGCAGCCGGGAGGATGGATAGAGAAGGTGGGAGAAGAGATAGAGACTGCAGAAACCACGCCCATCCGACCGGACCGACAGGATTAACATACAGCGAGGGAGAACTTAAAAGGTTTTTTGGGGGATATACAGGGGACGTCAGGGGGTTATATAACCATTGATGGATTGCAGCACAGGCGCTGATTACGGTCATAGTTTTAGTTGACACAGAACAAGACTGGTGACAGGTTCCCTTTAAGCCCCCAGGCAGTTAGGTGGGCATCAAGTGGTTAAATTGGAGAAATCATATACATTTATTCATTCAAGGAAAAGTAAGGTGCTAATAAAAAAGATGTTTTTTTATGCAACAAAATCTGAAATATTCTTTTTATGAAAAACTGATAGCCATACCTCCTCTCTTTGATGATCTGGATGACCTAGAGGAAGTAGACCATTGCTTGGTTAGTCCTCTTCCAGAAAGTGACTCTGTCATGCCGCTTGGTTCATCAACTGTTTCTATAGAGGTAATAACCTTGGTCTCTGCATCCTTCTCACCAGGAGATTCTTTGGCTCCATGCTGATCTGCTTCATTTTCACTTAGGCTAAATTGGGCCATTTTCTGAGCTAACATCAGTTGTGTTTCTTTCTCCAGTTCTCTGATATCTTCAATCGTTAAACCGTACCATTCATCTTGCCAACACCAAGCTTGCCTATGTGCTCTGACCATAACTTTCCGTAGACCTGTTAATTGAAAACATGAGGTTGGAGTGAAAATTTGTGGTAAAGTTTTTCAAACAAAAAAAAATTATTTTTTGTATTTTTCATCTTTTCTATTTCCTTTATTTCAAGGGCTAGAAGGACAACGATAGGCTACAGTGGTCATGGCAATTATGTACTGCACATAACCAGCTGTGGACCATCAAAGTGGAACTGGAACATGGCAGCGGATTTCAGAAGTGAATTACAGGTGCCTCTCACAAAATTAGAATAACAAAAGTTAATTTATTTCAGTTTTTCAATGCAAAAAGTGAAACTCATATATTATATAGAGCAGTGATGGCGAACCTATGGCACGCGTGCCAGCGAGGGCACGCAGAGCCCTCTCAGCTGGCACGCGGCCTCGCCTCAGTTATTCCATGCAGCTCCCTCTCACATTGAGCGGCGTGGCCGCGGAGCTGAAAAATGACGTCAGCCGGCCGGCAGCGCCGCTCAAAGTGAGAGAGGAAGTGAGAAGAAGGAAGCTGCCGGATGGAGAGATGAGTCTGGCCGCTGTGCCTGTGAAGCTGCTGTGTG
>VIAB01014466.1:42325-59033 GCA_009801035.1 Oophaga pumilio | reverse complement strand
CATTGACACAGTTATCCGAAGAGGCCAATGTGGACAGTGAGAAAGCAGCGTTTTCTTTGGGCACAGGGATGTTATAACCAGCTGTAATCTGCAAAAATAAAAATTTGAAAGGAATTTAAAAGAATTATTAAAAAGTCTAAAAATTAGGGTTCCCCTTAATCATGCTCTGCAATTAATGTGATGGTGTAGAAGGAGGTTGGGTGGAATGTTGTGGCTGCTGCTCCATATTCCAAAGTGTAAAGACTACAATGGACTCAAGTCCACACATTATGCGGACCGGCTATTGATTTCCATGTTGACTGTGTAAAGCTTGGTGGCAACACTTGAGGTGGCATTGCAGCGAAACACTCCGCTAACTGTGTGCACTTTGGGTAAAAGGATAGAGTGGAGGCCAGTTTATAAGTACAGGATAATATAGTAATATGGGTAGTGGGGGAAAGGGTGGGGTAAGCCAAACCAGGTCACATTTGGAGAGTACGCATATCCTGGGTCTTGTATGCACTAGGGCAAGGTCTGTAGCAGCCTCCTTGTACTTTATCTCCCAGTGCCACCTTAAAAGACCCAAAAAGTTCACATTTGGGTGAGGTTTGCATAAACCATGCTCTTTATTGGTTTCTTCCATCAAAGTCAGGAATATTGGCAAGGATGTAATTAGGGTGCTGGTGTCTTCAAGAGATTCTCTCTTCATGCCCAGTCTTGTACACCTTGTTGTTGCACCCCTGCCTCAGGTATTAAATGGTTTAACCAAAGTCAAAAGCAGTCACCTGTAGCATGCTCCAGCCTTTCCCACTGACATCAAATACATAATCTTCATTAGTATCTGGCAGGGCCTCTCTGTGGACCACTAATCTGTTGTCCTTATTCAGATCAAATGTGGCCACTTCACCGTTGTCCTTTCGGACCACTACAGTTTGCTGAGAATCGGGAGTGTATAGTAACTTCGCAAAGGCAGCCAGAGCCTGAATGACCACAACCGTGTCCTACAAAAACAGAACAAAGTGGTTAATCTCGAGTCAATGCCAGTCTGAGAATTTTGAGTCATGATTCTCATAGTTACCCAGGTAGAGACAAATCCACCGTGTGAGTTTTGATGGCGAGCAAGCCACATGGAGACCTGGGCCATCTTTGTAAGGCTTTCTTGAGTAACATCAGGGTTAGCTGCCATGCTTAGCAACATGTAGGCTGTAATCTCCAACTCCGGTGAGCCATACGGAGGCAAAAACAATGGTACAGCTTTTGGCGCGGGAGCATCTTCACGTTCCCAGTGAATTGTGCCAGCTGTATTGAAGAAAAAAAATAAATAAATTTAAGTTAAAGTACAGGATGGATAAGTGTAACAAGACATTTCTACAATGCTTGAGCAATGCTACCTTCAACTTTGGCCTTGGCCATCAGACTCTGAAACAAGGGTTGGCTGTATTCTGTGAGGTTGGCCAGTGTGAAGGCGTAGAGCATGATGGCTTGATCGTAGGTTTTCTGCTCGCTCTTGGATGCATTTTTCAGACATTCCATAGCACCAGTCAGCAAAGTATTCTAGAGATTAAGTTATGGAAGTACCAATTAGCATTTTTTTTTAATCACTTCTGATGTTAGCGATTTTTGGGAAGTATGAAAGTATCAGATATTGTTTTGAAAAAAAAGAGTTTATCTTTAACTAGTCGGATCAGAAATAGGCAAGTCTCAGCTACATCTATATCAGACTTGCCCGTTTCTCATCCGACTAGTTACTGATCCATTTTTTTCAAATCAGAACATCTGATTGACACCCAAAGTACAAGTTAAAACTTAACTTATGCCATTAGTCACTTCAATTAAATATAGGCTTTTATATTAATACGCGAAAATGTTGTTTTACTGGAAAAATCTGGGAACCAGAGTCGAGAGCATTCCCTTCATATCAGCCACAATCAATCTTGACAACTGATTGAAACATGAACGTGTCGAGATCATTGGCGCCTATGACCCAGTTTATACGTCTAGCTCCTGCTTTGTCAGGTTGGTAGAGGGTCACCTAGGTTGAATTTGGTTCCTCAGTGCTTTAGAAGGCCCTTTTAATTGCCATACCTTCTCTTGGCAGAAATATTATATTATTTTTTCACATTTTACATACCCCCAAGCTGTAGTCAGATTCCAAAAGCGCAATGGCAACATAAGCTGTGTAGTAAAGATCACGATCCGTTTCAGAATCCTGAGAAAAAATAAAATAGAAAAAATAAATTAGTTCTGTACTTTTTTTTTTTTAAACTTGTAACCCCCCCCCATTAATGCAGACTGTGGCTCGTGCCTTCATGATGGGGGGCTAAAACCAGCATATGCTTCACGGGAGACTGATTTTTACCAGTGTTAGTAGAAGAGAAGAAAAAAATAGATTTGTCAGGAAGGGTTTAAAGATTCTCACCTGAACTGTGAAGAGTCTTCCCTGGGCTTGAAAGCAGCCGTTATCCAGTCTTTGGGCGTTCTCCAGCCAGATTAAGGTTTGCTGTTGTCGGGTCTCATCGATGTAGATGTATTTTTTGGCTTTTTCAAAGGTCTTAAAGCTGTAAGCCGTCAGCCTGTGGATTAAATAGCAAGTCGTAAGGCCGGGGAGCCATACCTCCGTCCGAGAGAAAATCTGGCAGATTATGCCAATAACACACTGATCACATTTTCTTGGATAATGAGGTGTTAGATTAACCCCTTCACCCCAGGCAGTTTAATCCCCTTCTCCCAAAAGCCATTTATCTCCCCCCCCCATCAATATAACTGCATGTGGTTTTTTTTGTAGGAGGAGTTGTACTTTTGAATGACACCATTGATTTTACCATACAGTGTACTGGAAAAACAAAAAATCCAAGCGAGTTGAAATTGCAAAAGTGCAATTCCACAATTGTTTTTTTATTACACCATGTTAACTAGATGGTAAAAGTGACCTGCCATTAGGATTCTCCCGGTCTGTACAAGTGCACACATACCAAAGATGCATAGCTTGGTTTAAAGTGGTAAAAAAATTTAAAAAAAAAACAAAAAAAAAAACTAAAGTTTGTATGAAAATGGTTTGCATTTGTCACCATTTTCCATGATCTGGGTGAGGGCTTTTTTTTTTTTTTGCAACTTTATTCCATTGTGTGGCAAATACGATGTTTATCACCTGTTACTGTTGTTGCATTGACCAAGAAGCTGCAATTCTGGCATTTTGATAAATATCAGACATTTCTGAATGCGATATAAAGTATATATTTTTAGCTTTATTTTAAAATGGTCGTCTTGCGTACTAAGGGGTGGAGAACCTTCTTCCTGCCAGGGGCCATTTGGATATCTATACTGTCCTTCAGGGACTGTACAAATCAAGTGCTAACTGCACACACAGTACATCCTGATGCTGGCACATCTTTTATTGCATGCGCCTCCACATTCAGTAATGAACACTGTGTGCATTGCTCAGAGCAAGAAGAA
Source organism: Oophaga pumilio (assembly GCA_009801035.1). Lineage (NCBI taxonomy): Eukaryota > Metazoa > Chordata > Amphibia > Anura > Dendrobatidae > Oophaga > Oophaga pumilio. The sequence continues at coordinate 55,601 of VIAB01014466.1, read as the reverse complement.
ATTAGTGGGCTGGCAAAATACAGCTGCCAAGCACTATGGTCCCTGAAAGTCTTCCTGCCCGGGGGCTGGATAAAAATTAATTGAGAGCCATAAAAGGCCCATGGGCCTGAGGTTCCCCATCCTTGCCCTAGGAGATGTCAAGCAGAGGTCATTCAGCCCCACCAAGTACAGCGTTCATAACAGGTGCGGGGGTCTTCTGCAGACTGCTGGCTGTCATTAAAACCCAACGGAGCTCCACAATCACAACTAAGGTGCTGTGCGGGGCTTGTGACGAGCTTCTGGTCAGTGTGTGCCAAATGCCACTGTGACTGACAACGGCATTTATCCTGTTAGCCATGGGTGGATCTTGGATCCAACTGCAGGCGTTTGAGGCACTTGATGGCTAATCTAATCAGCCATCAAGTACTGGGAAAAATGTGAGCTCACTGCTTGGATGTGTTTGGCCCTTGGCCCCGAACACTGGTCTGAGTGCAATCTAACGTATGGTCGTCTGCACCTGCACTTAGGGAGGTAACTTGGCAAAACCTAAAAGTGTGCTCAGCCAATATGAATAGTCTCTTTAAAAAGGGAATCTGATCAGGCTTTTGTTCTCCCTAAAAGCGAAGCAGTCCAGTTTAGAGACCCTGATTCCAGTGAAGTGTCACTTACAAGGATGCTAGCTGTAATTTTGATTAAAAAAAAAAAAAAAAGTCTGAGTAACCTTTAAACATTTAAGTGGATGTTTATTAACAGCAACAGTGTTACTTACATAGAGTTAACATTTTCTATGGAGTTCTGAAATAGTCGGTAAGCTCCACCAGAAGTGAAAGAAAGATGGCGGTAGTATCCTAAAAAAAATAAAGCAGACATACCAGTAGACTTAGAATATCTGCAACAAGCCATTTTGTGAGAAACCATTTATTTTTTTTCCCCGTAGTATAGAGCAATAACACACCTTCGGACATATAACCTTTTGCTCTTTGGTAAATTTCTTCGGTTAGTTGTCCTGTGTTATTCAGATAGTCTAATACCGGTGGAATAGGGGCCACTCGCGCGAGGTTCTGTTCTCCACAACCATAAGGTTTCTGGACCAGATCCTGAAGGCTTCTTAACGAGACTCCAAAAAGATCACCTGCAGGGAAGATTGTGAACATTGAGTTTATTTGTAGATGGAACCTTCAGAACCAAATCCATTCCCTGGCAGAAAGAAAGTGAGGATCTTGAGAAGTGATGCGATTAATAGGAAGAGAAATACTTACCCACAGCAGTCACGTAGGCTTTGGCAGAGTCGGGGACCACGTTCTCAGGAAGAGCGATATGGATAGGCAGCTGGACATTGTTGTCTATTGAAAAAAAAAAGTAATGAAGTTGTGTGCAAAAAGTAGATTTTTTTTTTTTTAAATAACATCCTATGGCAGACCTGGGAAAAGTGTGGCCCGTAGGCCAAGTCTGGCTGTTTCCAGTCCAGATGTTGAAAACACTGGTCCACAACATGTAGCTGCTCCCCCTGCATCCCGATATCACCGCCATCTGCATCCTCAGAAAGCAAATAGCGGTAAATCTAAATGGTGGAGCAAGGAGCTGCCTGCTCCTTCTGCCACCATTCAACATGTACCAGAGACAACGCCACTACCTCGTGTCTGCTACATGAAGAGTCAATGCACATTGCAAAGTCTGGAGTGTTTTGAGGCATGTCAGTATACATGAGAGCCATGTGGGGGCTCAAATTATACAGGAGGGTGTCTGCAGACTTCATTCTGCTCTGTATTGCACATATAAGTCAATACTGAGCAAAATTAACTTTGGCTTATTGGTTTGGCCCTCCACAGCAATCATTGTCTCACATGCCCCCCACCTTGGGAAAATTGCCCACCTCTGCTCTATGGTAATTAGTTTGAGGCGGCATGGGAAGTCACTTACTATTCACAAAGACTAGATTGCTTGAAGTGTATTCCTGATAGATTCCTTCAGCCTGGAAAGAAAAAGATGGATAATGTACTGTTAATACAAGGCTAAATCAAAAACTTGTCTGTCAAAATTTATCAGTTGCCATCTGAGCTCTTACTACTTGCGACATCCTTTCTAATAAGCCACCACAACAATGCACGAGTGCCTACAACATGATGTCTTACAAGAAGAGGAGGCACCATGTAAGAGGATCCTAATGATCTGGTTTGGCAGCGATGGACAACTGATGTGGGCACTTGACCAGTGCTAGTTTTTTTTTGCTCAACTCCAATTATACCCCCATTCCCTTTTTTGTATCATAGCTTTGGACTATACTACACCATGATGTAATGGTCTCAAGATATCAAATATCTCACCTCCACAACAAGAGTTTGCACAACAGTGTCCTTGCGGGGAGATTGGTTAGGGTCATTTTGTCCATCACAAGTATCGCTAATGTGAGTTGTTTCGGCAGACACCGTAAAACTGAGCTCGCCTGTAGCAAGGAACAAGCCAGGAATACATAATTAGCTACAGAAGGGTATGCAGGTTGGCACGTGTACATGAACATGGTGCTTACCGATAATATTTGCTTGTACTTCCCAGGTGTAGGAGGCTCTACCATCGGTACAAATGCAGGCACCCTGCTGGCCGTCCTTCAGTTCAGCATTAAATGCATTGGTGTTTTCTAGAGTCACTTGGACCTAAAGTGGCATCAAAGTAAATCTCCAAAGTTATTATGTTTTCTAAGAGTTAGTGTAGAAAAGCAAAAAAAGGAAAACGACAAATTCTTACTTTGACACATTTTTCCATGTAATTGCGTACAACTCCGATGAGGACCAAGGTTTCTCCTCGAATAAAAGAATATGGTAAGGAGAGCTCCATGAATAATGGAAGGAAAGTTGTATAGTTGGCTGAGTATTTAGTCATTCCAAAACCAGTTTCTTCAGAGGTACAGAAAGCTGTTCCTTGCCATTTTGTGATTGTGTCGGGTACAGTCTCCGATAGAGTGGCATGGCCTTCGGTGCTAGAACAAAAAGAATTTATATGAAGGGGATACCTTTCTTACAGCAGGGACTTTTGTTTGCACTTGAACTGAATGAGAATGTAAAGTATTCCTGAAAAGAATCAGCCAAGTACTACAAGAAAGACCTTTGGGAGGTTCACACTTTTTTTTTTGGTAAAGCAAGTTTCCACAATTTCCAAAAAAAAGAAAAAAAGTGTATTATATATTTCAGAAAGTGTTATCAGCTAGTTATGCAGTTATAATCTAAAGTTATACTTACTCAAGAGGAACCATAATCCACATGAAAGTTTCAGAAAAGTTTGTTCTAACAGATTCAATTGTTCCAGCTCCACCTGCACTGAAGCCTCCTGCACCTGCATCTGAACTGGCAAATTTAAGATTAGCCTCACCAGGAGCCACTGTGACAAGATAAGGTTATTAGTGTCTAAAAAATTACACAAGGATTAAGAAAAAAATAAAAAAGTTAAGATGCCTACTCTCTTTTGCCATTGGAACAATACGTGATTGAGATGGATTGTTATCACAGACTTCAGGTTTTCTTAGTCTGACACTTGTGCCGATGACCAGACCAACTGACTAGAAGGTGGAAAAATACAAATATTAGATATTTCTCTTAACAGCCACAAGAGCCATCACAAAGTTATGCTAATAAGGCTCTACAGAAAAGGAATTACTAACCTTAAGTTTACTGTAGGCATCACCTTCTGAGGAGCTGCTCACAGGCAGATAGTATCTTCCATTGTAGAAGACTAGCTTGTCTGGGTTCTCACAAGGGGGTGCTGGGTCTTCAACATCAAATCCAGCCACATTGTAGCCATAGTAATAGTACCTAAGAGAGTTGTATACCTAAAATTGGAGAAAAGATTAGCCATGGTTTGAAACCATCATTATTGCACAGGTGAAACCCATTAGATGGCCTTTTTTACCCAAATTACTAAACCTTAAGAGAGTTTGCCCACAACTTACTGTGTCAGCTGAAAACTGCTGATAGGGATTAAGAATTAAGAGGCTGGAATCGATCATACGTAGGGCACAATATGAATTTGGATCTGCAGAAAGCTGTACATCAACTGTGGATCCAGGAGTGCCTCCTTCTGCTGAGAAAGACATCGAAACCTTAAAAAAAAAAATAAAAAAAAATAAAAAGGATGATTATAAAATTAGACCAGAAGAGTGGTAAAGTCAAAACCTAGGTCTTCACATACAAGGAGAGCTAAAGGTTCCTCTAGGACAGATGATTGGAGAAGTTGCACTATTGCTGATTTTTTGGCCAAGGACATAACTTGGTCAACCCTCTACAAGTTGGCTTCTGCTGTAGGAGCTCACTTGTACGTAGTTCAGTATGTGACTACACCAGTGATGGTCCATTCTAGACTAGGAGTCGGACTACCAAGTTATTACAAAGCCATCTACCTGATTTTTGAAGCATTTTTCAATGTTGAGACTGATCGTATCAGCAATCATTTCATTCTCCATAATGCTGTAGACAACCAGATCAGCACTGGGGGCCATGTCAGGAGACACCATGACATCCAACGAGAAAGAACCATTTCTTGCTGCAAGGAGAAAAGTTAGTTTATTTCTTATTCTGCACTATGGAGACTGACAATTCATGCTGAAACTGTATAATTTAGAGTCCCAAGGATAAATAGAGTTCTGTTGAGAAGGTCATGGGTCAATTTCATAGGAAACCAGTTAATGCATTGGTAAAAATTTTTTTTTTTTAGAGTGAGAAACGTGATCCCACAAAACATATCAAAATATTAGGTATGACAAATCTATTGTCTCATACCAGATGGGAGAACTCTGAGCCATCAGAAGCTGGGGGCCGGAGTGCCTTAGTCTCTGTGTATGAGGAGACTGGACAGATCCTCCACAGACCATTGATTTGAATGGCCATTGTGTGATGATCACTTTGGTGGCATTGCAGAGAAATAGGATGTATAATGTTACAGCTGATTACTCTGCTTCATGTCAAGATACCACCCCAACAAATATGGATCGTCCAAAGTCCTAAAGTTTCAGTATTCTACAAACATACACAACTCACCACTGCTCAGGTCAATGTCCTTCTGGCCACTCTGGACAATGACTGACTTTGACAGCACCTAAAAAGGGCAAAAAGTATAAAATACAGATTTAGTCACCATTTACATCCACGAGGATGGGAGTGAAAAATTTGTGAAAGCTGTTCTTGTTTGCAGAGTAATGTACAAAACTAGATATTAAGCTGGAGCCCATGTTACAACATCAACGTTGAGTAGATGTTGAGTGTCTAATTCCTACTGACTGCAAACATAAGAGCTCTTAAAGGCCAGGTCTCAGACTGGACTTGTTTGCTGCCATTAGGGGTTTACTATAGTGTGAACCTAGCATTACTATTAGGGAACCACATACTTGTGCCGTCATATGGCAGCACATGAAGTGCCTATGGCTCCCTAGTATGTGGTTTATCTAGGTTCTGCTGTATATGGGGCTTTACAACTGTCTGCAAGCAAAAAACCCTATACATTTTGTGGACATTTTAGGTGTTCTTAATGTCCAGAGCCCCTTTCCTCCCATCCAACTGATGAAATGTTGGTGTAGGTGGCAGTAGAGTGACTTCAGCATGTAATAGAGATGAGCAAGTGAGTAAATCTTTGCTCGCTTCTACTCTTGACCAATCATGAAGCCATTACATAGACCCTCACCAGATAATAGATGGTGACCGTGTTCGCTCCAGTTCCTTCCAGGCTTATGATGTATGACACATCAATACTGCTGCTCTGTCTGCAGGGAGTTTCACCTTTAGGACGGGTCATTTGCAGGAAGCTACCGGAATAGGAGTAAAACCGGTAGACTGTGTATTCAACATAAGGGTACTCCCTGTCTGACCACTCAGAAAAGTAGCACTGATCAGGGTTTGGGTAACTGACCTATGAAGTACAAAGTAAATATGTTACTAAATTGCAGTGGAGAGTGAAACAACCCACATCCCAGCCTCATTTTTACTCACCCTGACAGTAAAGTTTGCCTCAACCATTTTGGAGGTATCTATCCTGTAGACCACTCTACCGTCAGCGTCAGTGATGGCCTTTGCAGGTTCACCATTCTCGACCTGGATCTCAATTTCTTGACCTGCCATGGGTTTATCACTCTCATCTACTAGCTGGGCCTAATAAAAAAATAAATACACTGTATTCCCATGCAATGATCAAAGTATATTTCATGCCTTGGTTGTGCCGATAGATTGCAGTCAATGAACAGAAGAGTAAATGTTGGCTAGTATGGATGTTGACCAACTACAAATTGTAAGGACTCAGACACATTTATAGAACAAATCATTGAGCACTGTGGATTTATACACAATTATATGGACCTATAGACCTCCATATAATTTGCCATTAATATAAAGGTACACTTCTGTAAACAATTCAGTATTTCTCATTACCATGTATCTCAGGTGTAGACCTCAATTTTAGGATAGTCCATGAACGATACTCATTGCCATAAGAATCTACATCTTTCTGGCTGCCCGTCTTACAGATACTCACCACAACAGGGTAGTCTATGCCCCTCATATAATACTGGCTCATGGATTCATAGTCCAAGCGGATATTAGCTGGTTGACTCGAAACCCAAATGTAAAGAGATTCTGTGGCTTGAGTTCCTAAAAATATGAGAAGTTGACATCATTCATCATCTGAAGTGTCCACCAAATGTGTTTCCCTCCCCCATACCACCAGTCTTAGATATTCCATCTTGGTGGTTACCTATTCCTGCTTCAGTCACAGTGACTTCCACGTTGAAGGACCGTCCTCTTGTTGACCTCATTACTGAGGAGTACAGGTCAATCACACCACTGTAAGAGCCATCTGGACCAAGCTGCCGGGGAAATTCATGGGTATTTAGGGAATTTGTTTTTTCCACATAGGAGGAAAAAAAAAAAAAAAAAAAAAAAAAAAAAAGTCTCATACATGGAGAAATTAGAATGATCTCTGCATTCCATGACAGATCAGACTGCACTCTTATCTGAAAGCAGTGCGATTTTTTTTAGGCCAGTCGGCTTGCACTGCTGATTTTAAACCTAGGAAGGCATTGCACTTGGTAGAACAAACCAAACAGTGGGGCATCTATAATAGCTTCCCCTGAGCCCTAGAGCTTAGGGGGTCCCAATCAGCATCAGATTCAAGTTGATAATGCTATTGGCCCCATTCACGCCTTATCTTAGCAGTTTGCTGGTGTCTCAGTGGAGATAGACACCACAATGATCAATTGATTGCAGCAGATTGCTGTACCTTCAATAGGGTGCTCCATGACAGTCCATTGAAGTAAAACGAGATGTGCTGCAACACCACCCACAACCTATGGTCAGGGGTGATGCTGCGTCAGAAATAGCCACCTGAATAGCCACCATAAGGGGGTTTCTTTGCAGTGAGGCAACTCCCCGACTTTACTATGTGACTCACCTCTCCGACCATGTTGGAACAAGTTTCACCTTTCTCACTGAAGCAGTTTTGTTTTCTGCCATAATATTGCGGTTGCGTACAATAACGAATGGTGACAGAGCCAGCAACAGGCTCGCCAAAGGTGTAACTAGAGAGAAAGCAATTTCATTAGTAAAATAAAGGGAACAAAATCCGCACACCTAAAAGACTACCAAGAGCTTTACATACATGGCAGAAACGTTGACTGTCACGGTCTTCTCCATCACGGATATGGTTCGTGGTGAAACCAAGTCAACCTTGAATCGGGGCAACACTGGAAGACAGAATAAAAGATGAAGCCTGCGAGCAGCAACAAAGTTGGCGATATGTTCATTAAGTTGGCCAAGCCAGGTCATTTTTTCAGCAGTGACCATCAATGCGGTACAACCTTCTTAAGGTCAAAAAGGTGAATTTGGGATGGGAAAGAATTTGAATGTTCATTTTTTTTTTTGTTTAGGGATGAACCCATCAGCTGGATGAGTATAGATAATGTGACAGGGTAGAGATTTGTGGATGGCCCAACTGGGTAATGAGGAAAATTACTCTAAGGACTTTGCTTTCCCCCCACCTAAATGCTTTAGTTAAAAATTAATAAATAAAGTTACCATATTGCTCCACGGTGATCCACTGACGTAAAGGATAGCCAGATTCTCTTTCGGCTGTTATTACATAGGAACCCAGAGGGGCATCAGAAATAAGCTTGAAGTCCAAGGAAAGCACTCCATGGTTTGACTGTGGAAGGAGCCACTGGACAATCTTGGTTCTTGAGGGATCCTTTAATTGACATCCAAACATTCTCAATGATTGTTAGTCATCTGGAAATCACACCCTAGTGCATCCAGAAGCACACGAGCACCACTGCCATAGTGAAGACACTCAGGCTTTTTTCCTTATCTATGGAGTATACATTTGCGACCAGGAATGGGTGTGAATGTGCCTTTTGCTTTAAGGGAGTGTTGGGATTTAGGGTCAGCAGACTAAGCAAAATAATATGAGCAAGAACCTGAGCTCCCATCACTTGTGATCATTCTTCTTTGTGTAACCCACTAATGTGCCCATAGACATGTTAGGTGGTGATAATATTTACCACCCCTGTGAAAGAGAAAGGATACACGGCACATCTGTCTAGTGGCAGGAGAAGGGAGAAGATTTCCACTACGTGCATAAATGATCCAATCACCCAACAACAATCTTTGTTACTCACTAAAGATAACCCAAGATGACCACATACTATGTCTTACCTGCAGGTAGACTACTGAGAACTGGAGGGAAGAGAAAAAAGGCACATTAGGTAAAGCACAAAAATAAATGCCGACAAAAGGAATACAGCAATGTTTATTGTGGAGATGACTGATTAATCCAACCTTTACACAACACTTTAGAAAGGGATTGTATATTCTATGACCCCATGTGATACATTTTGTAGAACAATGGACCTAATAGAAGTTTTTTTCTTCTTCATTTCCATTGGTCATGTGCCAAAAACTGCACCCGAAATGGCTCCATGCATTATATACTGCCATATTTATGGTTTTATAGTGCAGTCACTCACCTTCTGATTCACTGGCTTCAGCTGAGCATCTAGACAGACCAAACGGAAAAGCACTGCAAGGAAATGGAAGCCATCAAGGTCAAGTTTAAAGCTAAAAGTTTACACAATTTTATAATTATATAGCATTTTTTTTCCACAATTATCCAAATTATAGGAAGCTTGTGTCAAAAGACTGCTAGAATTCAGCAGTGAAGTTTGATCAGCATCCATCTGCTGAATGTCAGTTTTCATATGGACGGATTTCAGCCCCATTACGAGCATTGATGGATTATACACGCAGGATGACTCACTGCTCACAGGGATGATTATGCCATCAGAATCAATTGATTTGTCCAACAAATCCGTTTTGCTCTTCCCGTGCCAGATCACTGGCAAATTTACAAGAACTGACAAATTGGGAACTAACATCACTGTGGTGGTCTCTGAAATACTCCAGTGGGGTGGACCAAATAAGATGAGAAATCCCAGATTAAACAGTTTTGCTTTGGGTAAGCCATTTTATTAGATGGGCACTTTCTAGGAGAAGTTGAGACGTCCATTTGCTAGAATCCAGAAAAAGTCACCAATCTAGGGACGGTTTCAGCAGTGTTGGGCTACCATCAGTGTTTGCCATGAGAAAGCTTTGTTCTGTACATTTTACAAGTGCTTTTTAATCTCCTTTTGAGAGTAGAAATCTAGCCTTACATTTGATTACCTGATCTATACTACATTCTGGTCTCATCAGCTAGTTGTGCATCCATCCAATATGGATTAGCTTGTACATCATCTACTCATTACGAGCTGATTACCATCTGCTGATTCAAAACGAGTGGGTTCAAAGACAAACTATACCCTACTGATTCCTTGTTTTGCCAATTGATGCAAAGTCCGTTCCTCCAAATCTGAACAGATCCTGTGTTTCAGCGTAACGGTCTTCTCTTTACCATCAACTAAGAAAATCTTTGGAATTAGAGGGCTAGCATGTCAATGAGAGAAGTATTAATTGGTACTCTAATCCATGCTATATGGGGTCCACCAGACCAAGAGTTCTCAGCCACTTTTTTGGGAGGTCTTCCATGGTACACCTTTCTAACAGAAACACACCACCACTTTTTTAACATGATACCTCTCAAAAGAGAAAGAAAATCATCAGGACACATTTCGAAGACAAACTGAAAAGTCTAGATGACATATCCACCAATGGTGCTCACCATTTTGGCCAGGTTTGTATGTAGGTTTGTCCATCTGAAACATGCAGTTAGTTTTAGCGGTGTTAATTACCACAGATTTCCGTTCCCTTAGGTCGGTCTTTGTCCCGGTTGCTGAAAAAATGATTGCCACAGGAACAGCATTGAGGACAGTGGGAACCTGAAACAAGGAACAAGACCATTGATTTAGTTACATTTCACGAGGCAATGTACATATAATTAGAGATTTGCAGCCAGCTAGACTTGTAATCCAGAAACAATAGACTTACATACTGTGCCATCATGCATGCGAGCCAAGGCAATAATTGAGTTTGTTTAGCAGATTAATGTTATGAAATGTCGTGTCCAACGTCAATTTCTGACTACTTTAATTTAGGCACGTCACCAATATACCGGACACAAGGCTTTAGAAGTGCTAATTCTTTAAGACCTTGACATATACACTGTGCCAAAGAAAAAGGTCCAGTGAAGTAGGAGCCAAATCTTGAACTTTAATTAACGAGTTATAAAATCATGCTACAGTTGAGGGTTGTCCTTATGAAATGTCACCAACGCATTTCTGGGGTGTACAGCACCCTCATCTCTGGTGTTACAAATGATGTGAAGGTCCTTTTTAAAGACTCCATCTGGTGACCTTATGGACAACCCTTGATGTAGCCATGATTTTATAATTGGCCAGTAAAAGGGTTAAGATTTTGATTTGTTTTTTTCCGTTTGAACTGGACCTACCCTTTGTATCTATCCGTAGCAGTGGCATTGTTGTGAGCTCTGGAGGATAATAGAAGAGGAAGCCAGCTCATCACAACAGGCCATTTATAACAGCACCACACTTGTCTATGGCCATGTTTGGAATTGCAGCTCAACTTTTTAAAGCCAATATGGGCTGAATTTAATTGAAGACACAAAACCCCCATGAATAAGGAGTTGGCAGTGGAGTCAGTCTTACCGTAAAGTCATTGCACTGGAAATAATTTGGAGCGGAAACATCTTCTGCAACGATGGTGGTATTCCTTCCATTGTATTCTAATACAACAGACACATCTATGCGTTCTTCACTCCCCACAATGTTTATGCAGGCTCTTCCAGGACCTCCACTGACCAGCAGTGCAGGCGTGCTGAGAACATGTTTGCTAAAATGGGTATTTAAAAAAAGAAAAAAATTATTACCGTAAATGCAAGATTTTCTTTCCCACCTTCCCCTTAAAATTCAACATTCATTAGTGCACATATAAAAGCTCAATGATCATTACCTAGTGTACAGGCAGGCATCCCAACAATGCAGCAGAAACATATGACCTGTCCTTACTAGCCAGTCTCCAATGTTGCCCCAAGCCTTTTGTTTATGATCACACAACAATTATCAAGAACGTGGAGATTTTTCTTCTCAAAATTAAATAGGTGCAATCTCTGGGTAATTAAGTATAGTCCACAACAGAACATAATCTAGAATACATAATCCAGACTGCTGATCTGACGTCATTGGTTTTACAATGGCGAGTACAATTTAGTAGAAATATGTTTGCCTTTAATCCTCCAAGTACGTACACTCAAGCCTAATAGTAATTGCCTGTCAGTATTACACTAGACCATGGATGCAGAAGTGGCTGTTTGGGTGAAGTGTTGGTCCTACTCCCCCAATGCAACTGCATCCAAGTGAGTTTGCATGGTGTATGAAATATCATGTACATTTTCTTTGCTTTTTGTACCTTTACATGTAATTGCTCTGGAAGTGTGCAGAGAAGCAGACCCATGTTCCAGGTGCAAGCCGGTTGACCAAGAGAAACAACGCAACCAACAACCTGGGAAAACTATGCAGAGGGAACGTCTTCTCTGCCAGAGCAAGTTAGTTGTGGAACTCTTGGCTCCAATGGGCCAGAAGACACGGCATGATTAAGGCCATTTATAACAGTCATGGGGGACATTTGTCAAGCTCCCAGATCTGACCCTCATGGGACCACCACCACCTTCCCAGGAATGCCCATATTTGAGTGGTGTCTTTCTTAATCTTTGACACTGTCCAGGGAAATCCAAGACAGTTGACAACCAGTTCACTCCTGTACTTTATATTATGGCTTCAAGTCCCAGCCTGACCCATCATAGGGGAACAGTAGTTAGACATTTTTCAAATTCCAGACAAAAGTCATGGCCTGAGATAGTTGTATAAATTAGGCAGAAATGGTGTGTATTGAAGATGAGCAAGCTCAGAGGGATCAGAAGGTCATGCAGATTTTCTGGCCAGAAGCCCAAGGCATCTGGACAAAGAAACAGATGCGGAGGCACAAATTTATTGAGACTTTGAATTTTCACACCAGTCTTGAAGAACTATGAGCTGGAGTAAGATGTGCAAAGCTCATCAAGTTCCCTCGTAATGAAGCAGGCACATCTAATTTAGTTGCTATATGCTATATAATTTAGTTGCTATATGCAACTTTTTAAAAAGTTGATGTAGGCGACTGGGACTGGTCTAAAAATGCCAATAGTCAATGTTTGTTCAGCTTAGAGTTAGTGGAGCAAAAAGTTTGACATTTCAGTAATTTTCTGGTGTAAACTTGCTTGAAGAGCTTGTGTCTTAGTAAACGAGACTATTGCGAGTGAACCCTCCTACAAGCCAAGACGGCACAAGTGGTACCAGGTGCAGTTATGAAATAAGAGCTGTATTTCTTAACACATCTAGTTGTGAAATGGTCAAACTGAAGTTTCTCAATCTCGAATAATTCAGCCAAGGTTCTTAAAGACATAGCTCATAAGAGCAGACTTGAATTGTGTCGACCACCTACGTTTGGGAACCTCCCTCGTCGTACAAGTTTCTACACATAACCACGGGCTATCAGGAAAGAATAACAGCCAAGCATACATAGGGAGGTGCTGCAGAGTCCTAGGAAGCCCCACAAGAGATGCAAAGACAGATTCCCACAGCCTACCCCCTCTAAGCTCGAGACGCAGTTTTCATGAGACCATAGCCATTTCCCAGGGAGTCACCCTCTTAAAGGGAATCTGTCACCCCAATCTTGCCATATCAACTAAAGATATGGCTGAATAGTGCGTCCCATAAAGCTATCGGTATTTACCTTATATCCTGATACCCTCGTTTTCATATCAAAATACCTTAGTAAACTTC
>VIAB01014465.1:50043-61037 GCA_009801035.1 Oophaga pumilio | reverse complement strand
GACATCGGGTCACCATGGCAGCAGTTGAGCTTCAGCGATTACATCGCGAGTGCAACGTTTGGAGGGCATAGGCTAGTCACTAAAGCTGCACTCACAGCACCTCATTCTACCATGGTGTTCAGCCTGAACGGTCACATCATGGCACCATTTAGGTTGTAAAGCACTTATCACAGACATGGATTATGACGTTGTACAATATTGCTAATCTTTACTTCGGACAGGTGAGGGATTTGGTTGTTTATTATTATTTCTTTACAGGGGACAAGGGCTTCAATGAATGGGCGTAAGGTGAGTATAACTGTTTTTTATTTTTAATTCAAATAAAGGAATCAGTGTCTTTTGTTCAAATAAAGGATTTTAGTCTGGCTGTGTCTTCTTTTACAATCTAACTATGGGGTTAATAATGCGTCTTATAAAAACCTATCCATTACTAACCTGTGCGCTTGATGTCAGCGGCCATTAAAAAGCTGACATCAACCCCAACAAATATTACCTGTTGTGAATGTTCTGGATTCTGAGTTGGGGCTCCCTCTGGTGGCTGTTGATATTAATGAAGCCACCTTGACTGACAGAGGTCTTTCAGTTGAAGATCCAGCTGCGGACGATTGGCAATCTGGGAGTGATGACTGGGGAGATTTAAGGGAGTAACTTTCCCATGATCCTCACCGGTGATTAGTTTTCTCTTCCTGGTCCAGTTTGGAAGTCAGCTTGCTGCGGGCTCCTGCAACATTCAGATAAGCTATTTTCTGCTCGTTTCTGTGGTTTTGTTTTCTTTTGTTTTTCTGCCTTCTCTGTGAGGTCAGCCGGGTCCACCTGCTGGGGCCTGCGCTAGTCTCTGTTTCTCATTTACTTCAGTTTATTTGTTCAGTCCCTGTTATTTCAGTGGCTGCTGGCTAGCTACCTGTTCACACCAGAGTTCTTATCTAGGGGGGGGAGATCGTGTGGTCTCAGTATATTTTGGAATCAGAAGTGTTGGAAATTTTCCTAGGGTTTTGCTGGATTGCAGAAAGTATTCTTTTCTGTCCTATCTAGACAGTTTTGGGCCCCAGTGTTTGCTTACTCTATTTTCTGCCTGCGTTTGTTTTTCATCTTGTCTAACCGCCAATATATGTGTGGGGGCTACCTATTCCTTTGGGGCGCTACTCCGGGGCAGTTAGCTTTCCCCTTTCTGTCTTTAGGCTTAGCTTACTCTCCGGCTGTGTCGAGGCGTCTAGGTCATCGTAGGTACGTCCCACTGCTGCTTCTAGTTGTGCGGTTAGTTTAGTGGTCTGCAATCCATTAGTTACCAACCTCTCTGGGTGACAGGCTGCCTTGGCTATTTTTGTTACTGTCCTCCTCGGCTACCATATCATAACAATTACCTCACTTGCCACCACACCAGGGAATGTGGGAAGAGCAGGGCAAAGCGCCAGAATTGGCCCATGTAATAAATGCGTCTTTTCTGGAGCGGCTGTGACCTGCTATTTTTAGGCTGGTGGGACCAATATCCATGGCCCTTTACCAGACTGAGAATACCAGCCCACAGATGTCTAATTTAGCTTGCTCTTACTAGTCAGATAACACATGCCTCAACACACAGGCTCCTTGATTTTCAGACAATTGGTGGAAATCTGGCATTTCCACTTCTTCCCATTCATTCTCTTTAGACTCTTTTCAAGTAGGAAGCCAGGACAACATGTCAGCATTGGTGTTAGATTTTCTTGCTCGATATTTGATAGTGAATTGGAAATTTGCCAGTAAGTTATGCTCATCTCTGATCTGGGACTCCCAGTCGGGCTGTGTTCAGGTGCGACTACGGGTTGTTGTCTGTAAAAGCTATGAAAGGAGTAGCTGCCAAATAGTCTCAGAACTTCTCTGTCACTGCCTATATCAATTCAGTGAACTCAAGCTTGAAGGAACTGTAGTTCTCTGTATTTTGCTCTGTTTGTCGGAGGGAGTGACTCACATAGGCAATTACCTTCTACTTACCATCTTGGACATGAGCAAGGACAGCATCTAGTCCTTTCTTGATAGCATCAGTGCAGAGGTAAAACAGACAGTTGTAGTCAGGATATGCCGGGATAGGAGCCTCTGACAACATTTTCTTCAGTTGATTGAAGGACATATCCAGTTCCTCAGTCCAGATGATCGATTGACTCTTTCTTGTCTGACATGCAGATTGACCTCTCAACAGATCTTGCAGGGGTGCAGCGATCTAGGTATAATTTTTGATGAAGTGGCGGTAGTATCCTGCAAATTCCAAGAAAAATCTGTCTTCTCGGACAGTAGTAGGAATAGGACACTTCTGGACAACAGTGACCTTTTCAGGATTTGGAACCACTCCTTCGGCACTCACTATGTGGCCTAGATACTGAACTCTGGGTTTCGAGTGCTTTACTTTCAGGCCATAGCTGGTAAGATTCTTGAAAACATCTGACAGGTACTCGAGGTGCTCTTCATAGGTTCTGAAAAACATTATCACATAAATCAAGATTGTCTCAAAGTTCTTATGTCATAGGCAGTACTCCATTAGTCTTTGGAAAGTCCTTGGGGCATTGCACAGTCCAATGGCATAAAATTGAATTACTACAGGCCCATAGGTTTTGTAAATGATTTTTTCTTTAGGTCTTCTGGGTCTACAGGTACTTGCCAATACCCGCTGGTCATGTCCAATGTTGAGAAGAATGCAGCTGACTTTAAGGATGTGAAAGATTCTTCAATACGTGGCATGGGGTAGGCATCTGTAATAATTATAGGGGATAACTCTGGAGACTCTTTGCATGGAACAAGACAACTACAGGACACAGTTTTATAAGTGGTAAAGTCTATATTATCACACGGTGATTCAAACAGGTGCAGAGAAAAGTTCAAGTCCACAGCACTTGGTGTAGATATCAAATGCAGCTTAACAGTCTATAGGAAACTTCAGAGGGAAATGCAATCAAGCAGAAAGTCTATGAAGCACAGTTATACTTGAGGAAACTTGACAAAAATAAATCCTTGTCTAGTCCAAGCACAGGTAGACATGCTTATAAGGCAGTTCAAATCATATCTTAGCTCAACCAGGGAGGCCTGGTAATAGTCTCAGGTTAAAGCAGAGCAGAGCAGCAACAGTTTACATGTCCAGCAAATGGGATGGAGGTAAACACAAGCAGGCAGATGAAGGAGGATTACTGGAAACCGGTGTATGCAGCAGGATCTCAGAGCAGAGTAGCAGGATCACCACACAGGTTCACAGGAGCAGGTACAAGCCAGGGAGCCACCAGAGGTCAGAAGCTGGATGCAAGGCAGAATACTCTAGCACAGACTAAAGGCTGGGGTGGAGTTATATAGCAGGAAGACAAGTGCACATGAGACCAAAGACACCATCTTGGAAAAGGGCAGTAATGCACAAAAGGTAATCAAAAATGTTCAGAGTCCTGACAGCATCTTTGTGTGGTGACACTATTCAGCTTCCTATAGTACACAGAGAAGCAGATATTCCCATCTTTCTTCCTCACAAGGGCTGTGACTGTTTGCGATTACATCGGTGCTCTTAGTGTCCTGGATTATCATTTTCACTGGCTGGTACATCAATGTAGTGATGAGCCGGTGTCTTTGGGTGTGAACCAGTGAGGATTGTGTGCTGCATGACTTCTACTTTCCCAAGGTCTATAGTATTCTTACTGAAGGCGTGATGGTGTTTGTTCACAACCTTCAGAGCTACATTCCTCTGCTCATCTGGTGCGTTCTGGTCTCCCACATGAATCTCTTTCCACCATGGGTTTTCAGGGGTTTTCATGGGACTAACCTTTGATTGGGCACCTTGGTGATAGTTCAATGCTTCTGGACTTAGGATATTCTGGACAGATACTCTTGACATCTTGGCAACAATGCAGTACTTTCTCAACTTCGTCTGTTGATCACTGAGATTCAGCAAATGAATTGGGACTCTCCCACCGGTTACCGTAGCTAGACGCTGTGCAACCAGAATGGATACTTCACCATTTAACAGGATTGGTTCCACTAGGACATCATAGTTTTGACCTTGTGGTCCTATTTGTGCTTTGCACCAAATCATCCACTCCAGGAAATGAGGGCAAAAAGATAGAACGTCTACTCACCATCTGGGCCATACTGATGGTTCCATCTGGGCCAGCAAACTTTTAGTGCCTATGCCGTAGGTGGATGGCCCTTTGGATCACTTCCCTTTCTTTGGATGGAGCCAGAGTCAATTCATGCTTCATATTGTCCAGCAACACTTGCAGGCAGTTTTACTACTTGTTTTGAAGGCTTTTGCAACTTGCATCCCTCTAACACGTCCTCTAAAGTCTTCTGAAAGTTGTTTGCCAAGGAACTTTGTGTGCCTTTAATGTGCAAAAGCTCCAGAGAGACCTGTGCTTTTAATCGTATCTCTTTAACTGAAACACATTTTGCCAATTAGCTCTTGCTGGATATCAATCAGATCACATTTTATTATTAATCAATGCAAAATTATAGGTAAATTTAAAGGGTTAACCTATCTTAAAAAATGTGCATCATCTAGTGGGATGTTAAAAAAAATCTAAATCTAATATAAAGACTTCAATGTATGTAAATATGACTGTATAGATAACTGTATGTAATCAAATGTAGCGGAGATCTCAAGAATTAAATTTCTGCATAATAATTTTAAAAAGTTAACAACTGTATACTTTTGTTTAAATCTTTAGAATTCATTGAAGAAGTTTTCAAAATTTCCTGGAAGTAAGAAAAAAAAGTACTATTTGATACTCCTTTGATACTACTTTTTGACATCACTCCAATGCTGTCAATGCAAATACAAGTGCAAGTAATGACTGTCTATTCAATCCACTGACTGCTGAGGGCACTGATTGGCTGCAGAGGTCACTGATGAATGGGACATCTTTCAAACAGAACAATTCTGATATTGGTAGATAGTAAAAGAGATGATAGTGTACTGGACCACCAAAGAACATATTCAGTTTAAATATTTAATGGTATTGCCTCTTAAAATTGAACTTGTACACTTCTTTATGTTCTTGAAGGGATTTTCACCTATTCAGATAATAACTTTTTGATCAATGGTGGTCCGTCTGTTGAGACCCACACATACCTGATCACAGCTCTATTCATTCTCTATGGAACTGCCAGAAAAAGCTAAGAACAGTGCTTGGCAGCTCCATCAGGAATGAAATGAGCTGTAGTTAAGCATGCGCTTTGTAACTCTATTCTAATGCTGATAATGTGTCCCGTTCTGCCAATCGGTGTTGGTACCAGTGGTTGGACCTGCAAGATCAATAATTTATCATCCATTCTTTGAATAGGTCATAACTAGTGATGAGCAAGTATACTCATTGCTCGGGTTTTCCCAAGCATGCTCTAGTGTCCTCCGAGTATTTTGGCGTGCTCAGAGATTTAGTTTTTGTCGCCGCAGCTGCATGATTTGCTGCTGCTAGACAGCCTGAATACATGTGGGGATTTCCGAGCACGCCAAAATACTCGAAGGACACCCAAGTATGCTCGGGAAAACCCGAGCAACGAGTATACTCACTCATCATGAGTAATAACTTGTTTTCACTGAACAAACCATCTAAGTTTGAGCATTTTAAAGCTCTGAAACAAATATGAGCATTTGAGCATTTTTGAGTGAGAATTTGAACTTCTTCTTATGGACTCCTCAATGACAGTAACTGTCTCTAACAGCTAACCATACTCATAATTTCACATACAATAATATCTTCTACAATAAACAAGATTATTTTTTTATTTTCCAGTCAGCTCCATATTCAATGGGAAATAAGTGGGTGAAAAATGTTTGTGGCATTCAACATAATTATATGCATTACCAAAATTTTACCTGCAATAAATCATCTAAGGTTGCCACTGAATAATTTTGTTGGATAAATAGATTAAAAAAATAAATAAATGTCACTTATTTGAGTTTTTTTATTTTTGGATGAAAGGTGCTGCTGCCAGGCTGCGTATTCACTAATTGCACCTTTAAAGGCAAGATACGCAAAATGTATGATTATAAAGCTAATTATTGGAAAACATATGAAGCATCTTCAAGTTGTTTTTAGTAGTCCGACTTTGATTCCTGTTCTGATTTTAACCTCATGATGTTTGGACTTTTCATTTGTCTCATTGTTCTGTCTTCCATGAAGTTTGACCCGATTTTAAGAGACTCCAATCCTGTCATTGTCTGGTTATCCTCTGGTTTTGGTTATCAACTCTGGCTAGTGGCCCGTCTGCATATACAATCTGGGAGTCCCTTTAGGAAACATCAGGTGTCTGAATAGGAGTTAAAGGATAAAGGCCAGGAAACTCTAAATTTGTGCCAATTTCTGCTTAAAAAGCCCAACCTATATCCTAAATTGAGCTACAGTACCATTATACACAGATTTTTTTGTTTGTCACAGTCTCATTGTAAGCTTGTGAGCAGGGCCCTCAATTCTCTTGGTAGGTGTTGAACTGTATGTCAGTCTGTAATGTGTTATCTTGTCTCTACAAGTACCCTCTGAAGTGTAAACTGCTCTATAGAAATGTTGGCTCTATAGAAATGAAAATTATTATTACTATAATTATTTTTTTGTTATCTTTTTATTATGTCTAAGTCCAGTATTTAATTTGTATACTAAGAAATTGGAGTACCTAATAAACAACTTCCTTCCCTCGGTAAGAGTACTGAAAATGGGTCATGGCTGGGTCTTCCAGCATGACAATGACCCAACAAACACAGCCCGGGAAACTAAGGAATGGCTCCGTGAGAAACATTTCAAGTTCCTGGAGTGGCCTAACCAGTCTCCAGACATGAACCCAACAGAAAATCTTTGGAGGGAGATAAAACTCAATGCTGCCCATCGACAGCCCCGAAACCTGAAAGATCTGAAGAAGATCTGTGTGGAGGAGTGGACTAAAATCCCTGCTGCAGTGTGTGCAAACTTGGTCAAGAACTACAGGAAAATCTGAACTCTATAATGGCAAACAAAGGTTTCTGTAACAGATATTACATTCTGTTTTTCTATTGTATCAAATACTTATTTTATGCAATAAAAAGCTAATTAATTATATAAAAATCATACAATGTGATTTTCTGGATTTTATTTTAAGATGAAGTTGAAGTGTTCCTAAGGTAAAATTACAGACCTCTCCATTCTTTGTAGGTGGGAAAACTTGAAAAATTGGTGGTGTATCAAATACTTTTTTTTTCCCCTCTGTATAGGTGTGTTCTTTAACTGAAACTTGCACTCTGCTGCTGAAACTGTAGGGGGCAGTATTGTGGGTTTTACTAAGGTATGAACTTTTCGAATAAAGGATCTGAAATCTGTACATTTTGTACAATTTACTTTTCTTTCTTCGTATAAAAGATGTGTGTTAAAATGGCATTATATTCTGCTGCAGATTAGACAGATTACTAGTTGAAGCATTGTATTTTTTATGAAAGGAGTTATGTCACTTGATAATGACTCTGAAACAAAAAAACTCTTAAAAGATAAATTATAGACATAATAAGTCTACTTGCTCATGTTCCACTTTTGGCCAACGACAATATATAAGCTATGAATAATTGCATATGTATACATAATGTAACTATGCTCATTAATTACAAAATGTATAACATATAGTGGAGGAAACACCACATTGTTTATTGATGTAGTGCATGGTGTTAAATTGGAAGTTTTATGTTTTGTTTCAGTGGTACAATTGTGTTGCCTTAAAGAGAACCTATCATTAGTATTCTATGCCCAAAACTAATGACATATACACTGGTGTGGAAAAGTGTTTGCCCCCTTCCTATTCTTTTGCATGTTTGTCACACTTAAATGTTTCAGATCACCAAACAATATTAAATATTAGACAAAGACAGCAAAAGTAGACACAAAAATGTAATTTATAAATGAAGTTCTTAATTATTAAAGGAAAAAGAAATCCAAACCTACAGGACCCTTTGTGAAAAAGTGAGTGCCCCCCTCTTAAAACATAAATTAACTGTGGTTTAACGCATTTTTCTGAAACTGAGTTCAAATTCCCTAGCCACACCCAGGCCTGATTACTGCGACACCTGTTTTCAATCAAGAAATCACTTAAATAGGCCCTGCCTGACAAAATGAAGTAGACCAAAAGTTCCTCAAAAGCTAGACATCATGCCATGATCCAAAGAAATTCTGGAACAAATGAGAAGCAAAGTAATTGAGATCTATCAGTCTAGAAAAGGTTATAATGTCATTTCTAAAGCTTTGGGACTCCAGCAAACCACAGTGAGAGCCATTATGCACAAATGGAAAAAAGCATTGAACAAATGGCAAAAATATTGAACAGTGGTGAACCTTCCCAGGGGTGGCCGGCCGAGCAAAATTCCCCACAGCAATGATTCATTCAAGAGGTCCAAAAATACCGAACAACAACATCCAAAGAACTGCAGACCTCCCTTGCCTCCGTTAAGGTCAGTGTTCATGACTCCACCATAAGAATGAGACTGGGCAAAAATGACATGCATCGTAAAGACAAAAACCACTGCTGAGTAATAAGCACATAAAGGCTCATCTCAGCTTTTCCAGAAAATGTCTTGAACCCCAAGTCTTTTGGGGGAATACTCATTGGACTAAAGAGACAAAAGTTGAACATTTTGAAAGGTTTATGTCCCATTACATCTGGCATAGAAGTAACACAGCATTTCAGAAAAGGAACATCATACCAACAGTAAAATATTGTGGTACTAGTGTGATGGTCTGGGGCTGTTTTGCTGCTTCAGGACCTGGAAGCCTTGCTGTGGTTAATGGAATCATGAATTCTGCTGTCTATCAAAAAATCCTGAAGGAGAATGTCCGTTTATCTGTTTGTGACCTCAAGCTGAAGCGCACTTGGGTTATGCAACAGGACAATTATCCAAAATATGCTAGCAAGTCCACCTTTGAATGGCATAAGAAAATCAAAATGAAGACTTTGGAGAGGACTTGTCAAAGTCCTAACCTTAATCCGATTGAGATGTTGTGGCATGACCTTAAAAAGGCTGTTCATGCTGTCAAGCAATCCAATGTAGCTGAATTACAACAATTCTGAAAAGATGCTTGGGCCAAAATTGCTCCAGAGCATTATAAAAGACTCATTGCCAATTATCGCAAAAGCTTCATTGCATTTGTTGCTGCTAAGGGTGGCTTGACCAGTTATTAGGCTTAGGGGTTTAGGGGTGAAATCAGTTTTTCACGCAGGGCCCTGTAGGTTTGGATTCATTTTTTCCTTAATAATAAACACCTTCATTTAAAAACTGCATTTTGTGTTTGCTTTTGTTATCTTTGTCTACTATTTAATTTTGTTTGGTGGTCTGAAACATTTAAGTGTGCCCAGCATGCAAAAGAATAGGAAATCAGGAAGAGGGCAACACCATTTTCACACAACTGTATACATATATGGCATACCTACTCTAGGCTATCAATATACCCTAAAAGTGTAAAATAGAAAGGGTATATCACCATGACAAACCTTTTGAATAGGACATTCAAAATGTTCAATAATTATTTCATCTGCTAACTGAGGCAGCAACCACATAAATAAAGAGCTCTGTTACGATAGTATTTTGGAACTCTTTTAATAAGGGCTGTCTCTTTTAAAATATGATATTCTAATACTACATAATACAAGACTTAACAAGTCTTTCAACAGAAATACTTTTTAGAAAACACTTGTGTCTAGATATTGGTGTTATACACTTTTAAGGTCTTTTGATTTCTCTTCCAGTATGTTCACGTCATGTGTTCAGTGCCGGTGAGTGCTTCCTAGAGTGCTGATATTTATTAACGGGTCTGCCCAGGACCAGGAACCACTTCACTACCTGTATACATGAGGATCAGGCAGGGCTGAGCTAC
Organism: Oophaga pumilio; assembly: GCA_009801035.1. Classification (NCBI taxonomy): domain Eukaryota; kingdom Metazoa; phylum Chordata; class Amphibia; order Anura; family Dendrobatidae; genus Oophaga; species Oophaga pumilio. The sequence goes on along the minus strand of VIAB01014465.1, from coordinate 51,213 downwards.
TGCTCATGTGTGTCCACCAACACTCTTAGCGTTAGGTGGATGAGAGGGAACAAAACAACACTAGGAGGCTCCGTAACAGGAATATAACAACAAAATCTAGAGACAGAAGTTTAAAAAAGGAAATAATTGAATTTAATCCTTTTTTCTTTTTTTCATAGATTCTTAGAACTCCATGTATTGCTTTTCCTCTGTTATTTCCAATGAACATTTATGAATAACTTAACATCTATGTGTTCCATACCACTTGTCAAAGAGGTGTGTCTCTGGAGAGTCTTGCATTGTCCTCGTTGGTCGGACAGTGTCATACCGTGTAGATTCAGGCCCCCAACTGGTAAAACATAAATTTCGGTTCATGAATAAGTTTGTAGGAGGAATAACAGAGTAACACTACAACACAAAGCTACAAGAAAAGCTGCTCCAGAATGGTTTATTGAAGATTATAAGTATTTACTAAAATAAACATATCAGGAGACCTAAAAGGTTTTGTATCTTTGATCTTTACATTGCAAAAGCATTTAGGATTTAAGAGCCATTTATGATATGCATATTCTGTTTTTACTTCAATGGAGTTGCTAAATACAATCAGCTATGTTTTTTTTCTTTTACTGAAATAATTGTCCCTATACAAAGTAGTCACTGGGTAATGGATGCCACAAAGTGATGTCCTTGGTGCACATTTTACTGGTCTGTTGTACAGTGAAGCTCAATAATAAATAGCTGTATTTTCCTTTGCAGATCTTTGAGAATGATGATAACATAATAGTCAATACTCAAAAGTGGATGCAACATTTATCTCTGGTGTAACTTACCCTCTTCCTAATAGCTGTAACAGTGATATTCCAGTCTATGCAGAATATAATAGAGGCTTTCAGGAACAAAATATTGCTGGTATAGTGCAAAACACCTACGGAGACATTCATGGAAACAGCCACAAACAGTTAGTCAGAGTATATAGGGACATATGACTATATTTTTGCATATTTACTTAAATTATGAAGGTGACCCACATTAATAAGGTGCAACATTTTGTATGGTAGAAAATAGCAGACTGCCTACACCAGGTAACACCAAACACCGGTCATAAATCATAGAAAGGTTACATAGAAATAATCATTAGAAAGAATTTTATAATGGACAACTTTTGTAATATGTTCACTAGGTGCAGTGAAG
>VIAB01014464.1:37458-51964 GCA_009801035.1 Oophaga pumilio | reverse complement strand
ATTTGTGTCATTCTCAAAACTTTTGGCCATGACTGTAGTTACTAATGACATTGACTGTGTGTTTGGGGTCATTGTCCTGGTGCTGAATAAATTTGGAGTCAATCAGATGCCTCTCTGATATTATGGCTCATTATATAGTTATCTACCTGTATTTCTCAGCTTTGAGCTGATTTCAACAACAGAGCCCTGATCTTAACCCCTTTAAGGCTGGTTTCACATTAGCGTATCTGTGCACAGCGTATGATCCGCATAGATCCGCATGCGTCACGTGTACATATATTTAACATTGTGTATGCAGGGACATGCGTTTGCGTCAGTTCGCCTGCGGATGGGTAGGCATGTGTCGTTTCGTGGCGTATGGCGATTTCTGGTGAACGCAACATGTTGCATTTTTTGAGGCGTCAATTATGAGCATTCAGGCGCATGTGGATAAGTGCGTCAATACAACGTATTACTGTCCATGGGAACGCATTGGTACTCAAGGACATGCGTATGCATGAGTTCGATACGCATGCATACTTCAGAATGAGCATGTCCAGGAAGTGATTTCATCACCTACTAATTGGCAGCTATATAAAATGAAGTCTCAACCCTGCAAGGCCATTACTCTCCAGACTCTGGATGTGAGCACAAGACAGTTTATGTAAGTATAGAAGCTTTGAAAATGTCTGTCTGTCTCTGCAGTATGTACTCTGTACTAATTTTTTTTCTGTTCCTTTTAGACTGGTTGCAGATTCTGTCCCGGACTACTGTTGTGGCTTGCTTCTCGTGTGCAGGATTTCTCCTTTCCGGTGCTGTGGCATTTGCCCTTCAATTCTCGTGTCCAGGATTTCTCAGTTCGGGTGCTGTGGTATTGGCCCTTCAGTTCTCCTTTCCAGGATTTCTCTGTCCCGGTAGTATGGTACTGACCCTCATTTTTCCTGTACAGGACTTTGGAGTTCCAGTGCTGTGGTATTGGTCCTTCAGTTCTTGTGTCCAGGATTTCTCCATCCGGGTGGTGTGGTATTGGCCCTTCACTTCTCATGTCCACTAGTTCTCTGTCCCGGTGGTATGGTACTGACCCTCATTTCTCCTGTACAGGACTTTGGCTTTCCGGTGCTGTGGTATTGGTCCTTCAGTTCTCATGTCCAGGATTTCTCCATCCCGGTGCAGTGATATTGGCCCTTCACTTCTCATGTCCAGGATTTCTTTGTCCCGGTGGTGTGGTATTGACCCTTTAGTTTATCGTGTCCAGGATTTCTCCATTCCGGTGCTGTGTTATTGGCCCTTCACTTCTCATGTCCAGGATTTCTCTGTCCCAGTGCTGTGCTGCTGTCCTTGTTCTGTGCTGCCTGACTGCTTGCGCTGTTGGACTACTGCCTGTAATGTAAGTATTTGTGTCTATTGTGTTTATATTTTTTTTATTTATTTATTTTTTGCTTGGCTCTTAACAAGTTTAATTTTTGTTCTTTGTTCTTTTCTGTAGTGTTTCACTTGACTGCTGCCTGCTATTCCAACATGTCCTCCAGTAAAGCTTCCCAGAGTGAACATGACTGTGATTATGTAATCACATTTGATATACTGATTGGTATGCATTGACTGGCAATACTATACATGTGGGAAATCATGTATTTTCTTTACAGGAAGCTAACAGCGCAGAAGAGCAGGAGCAGTCGAGTGGAAATGAATCTTCCCAGGGTCGTCGGCCTCAAGTTACTGAGGAGGAAAGGTGTAAGTAGCCTTTCCATTATCAGAGTTGTAATAGAATTTGTTTCCAGTTTTACTTACAAATTCTTTTTTATTTATTTGATCTATAGGTTCCACAACGTGAGGAAGGCAAACCAGAGCTTGATAAGGACCAACTCATTCACTCTGTGCAAGAGCGAGCAGCGTTGTGCGACCCCCATGATCGTAATCATTCTAACTCCGTATTGATTTGACGACTCTGGTAAGAAGTGGCAAGATCGCTGCTAGCTGATTGGGACCGTGCCACGGCACATGCCAGAAAGGATTTTCGTAAGTATTGCAATGTGGTCTGACGCAGCAGTGAACCTGGTAATGTAGGTGCATTGTTTTACAAATAATTTTTTCTTTTTTTTCCTCTTCACAGTGAAGAGAATAAAAGTCCGTTGGCGTTCAATGAAGGATCACTTCAATAAGGACATGAGAGAGGAGATTCGGGTTAAAAGTGGTGCTGCTCCAATGCTCAGAAAATATAAATACCATAGGCAACTTTCGTTTCTGAGGCCTGCGCTTGGTCAGCGAACATGAGTATCTTTTGTGTTGTCTATTATATAAACAATATAATTTCTAATGTTTTTCATTTATTTTACACACAGAACCTGGTGCAGCACAACACAACCTGGATCGTCCTCAGTTAGAGTGGCCCCTCATCGACCAGCCAACGAACAGGCCCAATCCCAATCATCCACCAGCGATGGAGCAACCAGGCTGGCTTCATAGGCTGGGGAACAGGCAGCCGGTCCTTCTGGTTTTTACCCTCTCCCAGCCCTCTGCCATTGGTTTTGTTGGGTCTTCTCGTCAGCGGCAGAGGGCCTGGGAGAAGCCAGTCATGCCCAAGTTTCTTCACTTAGGCTCGATCTTCTGAATGAGGGTGGTTTTAGAAAGACCGGATAGTGGGTTCACTCAGGTGAACACACTTTTCCAGGAAGTCCACAGATACCTTGAAAGCCTGGAAGTCGACCTTCAGAAACCGACTCAACATTTTTTTCATCAATAGAGCTGTGCGTGTTGGAAAACCTAATGCCTGATCTCCAGCTGAAAGTGATGCAGGCCTGCCAGGCTGCTTACAACCAGGCATTGCAGCAGTCCTGATATCAGCAGCAGGCACAAAGTTCTTTTCCTACAGGTCAACAATGGCCAGCACAGCAGCGGTGGCAGAATCCTCCAGCACCTTTCCAAACATCTCCAAACTTGGATACCCGTCTGCTCAACAACCGATGACAGTGCAAGTGACCTATCCACCACCACCACCGCTGTACATTAGGACTGTTCCTACAGTCTCCAGCAACACCACACAACCGAGTGCAGCAGTCATGCAGCCTTCAACTTCCACCATGCAGCCGAGTTCAGCAGCCATTCAGCCTTCAACTTCCACCATTGCAGCCGAGTGCAGCAGCCTTGCAGCCTTCAACTTCCACCATGCAGCCGAGTTCAGCAGCCATGCAGCCTTCAACTTCCACTACGCAGCCGAGTGCAGCACCCCAGGGACAGGGAAAAACAAAATGTCACGGAACCAGCAAAACGGCCAGGAAATGAAAAGTTGGCAAGAAACATTACCAACCACCTCCACTCTCACCTCCCAATGTGTCTCCGTTTCCAACTCCGTCCCCACCTTCCATGGGTTCTCTCCCTTCCAATGTGTCAATCCCTTCCAACTTGTTTTCCACTACTAATGTGTCCTCTTCCCCAGTGTTACATCTGCTGCAAATAAATCTGACCCAATCCTCCAATTAAGTGCCACTTGCCCTGTAACAACTTCCCCAGCCACTCCTAGCCAATCATCACAGCCCGACACCCCCTGGTCCACAATATCACACCATCGGGCAGACCACAAAAGTAAACCTCTTTTTTTTTATTTATATTAAAGTAAACATTGTTTTTATTTTTGTTAATAAATTTGTTTTTTGTTCTCAATCACTGTCTCCCTGTGTTTTCTTTATCTATTTAAACATGTGTGTATTGTTGAGTGACGTATTAACTGGTGTTACAGTTAAGGTGTTTAGTATTAAATTTACTTTCAAGGTGTTAGTATTAAAGTCAGCAAACATTACAGGTACATTTCACTTATTAGCGGCTTAAACCATTTCGTCTTGCCATGCCACATGTCCGATATCCGAAACAAAGTAAGCAGCAAATTTATCCCTCATTAGGGCAACTTCCACTGTAGTCCTCAGAGGGTGATCTTGGTAATCCCTCAATGTGGTAGTAACATGTTCCTCAAGTTCTAAGTGTTGTCGCTCTTTCACCAGGATGTAATTGTGCAGAACAACACATGCTTTCACAACATCATCAATTGTCTCAATATTTAGATTGATGGCTGTTCTCAAAATGCACCTATCAGGACCCCTGCTGCAGACTTGTAGCAGGAGTCAGCGCACAGATACCAAGGGGTCAGGGAGTGTGAGAGAAGAGCTGCGGTGAGCTTACCAGCAGCAGAGCAGGACCTGAAGCACGTGACCACCAGGGGAGTGGCTGGGGCGGAGTCAGGCACTGAGTAGCGGCGGAGACCGATGATGCCGGAGAGTAGTCAGAACGAGCCAAAGTCAAGCCAGGAGGTCGATGAGGTGCAAAAGGGTTAAACACAGAGCGTGGTCAAGACGTAGCCAAATGTCAGGAAGCCGAAGATCGCGGTACAGAACAAATGGGGCAGACAGGTGGGAAGTCAGAGTAAACAAGCCAAAGGTCAGAGCCGGAATAGACAGTAAGCACAGAGTCACAAGGCAAGGCACAGAACGAGAAAACAGACAGGATCATACACTGAGGGCCCCGTCACACATAGCGACACACCAGCGATCCCGACAACGATATGCACTTGTCAGGATCGCTGGTGTGTCGCTACATGATCGCTGGTGAGCTGCCAAACAGGCAGCTCAGGCAGCGATCAGGACAGCGACACTGCTGGTAACGTACCCAGCAGGGGGGCTGATCGTCACTGAATGTCACACACAGCGATATCGCTGTTGCGTCACAAAACTAGTGACTCAGCAGCGATCTCGCTAGCGAGATCGCTGTGTGTGACGGGGGCTTGAGAGGCAATCGGACAAAACAGTATGCAAGCACACCAGGGGGCCAGACACACAGCCAAGAACAAATGTATCACTGACAAGGAACCCCAGATGGGGGCGGGTATATATAGCCCTCCCTAATCCAAAAGGAAGCCATACAAAATTAACCCTGAGAAGACGGGACAAGAAATCCCATCCACAGCCATGACAGTACCATCTCTTAACAGGGGGCCACTGGACCCCCAGGCTTCTCAGGATGCCTGGCATGAAATGCTCAAACCAAATGATCTTAATGTACTGAATTAGCCAGGACCCAAGACCGATCCTCCGGACCATATCCCTTCCAGTGAACCAAGTACTGCAAGCCCGAGTGCACCCACAGAGAATCAACGATGCGCCCCACCTCATACCCTAAGTGACCCTCCATCAACACTGGAGGAGTGATAGACGAGGAATCCTCCTCTACAGCTCCCAACGGTTTCAAAAGGGACCTGTGGAAAATGTTGGATATCTTAAAAGAGGCAGGAAGTTGTAACCTATAGGCTACCGGGTTCATGACCTACATGATTTCATATGGGCCGATAAACTTAGCACCCAGCTTGGCAGATGAAACCCTAAGCTTAATTTTGCGGGTAGATAACCACACCTTCTCCCCACTTGGAATGCAGGACCCGACAACCCTCTTTTGTCCGCAAAAAAATTATACCTTCCCTGAGCCTTGATGATGTTCCCTTGTACTTCCCCCCACAGGACCCTCAAGCGCTGCACAGTACCCTCCGCCCCAGGACAACCAGAGTCCAAGCAAGAAAACGCTCCAAAATGCAGAATAATTCATAAATGAAAAGAAAAAGAGACATTCCTGTGGACCGACTCACTCGACCGTTAAAGGCAAACTAGGCCAAGGGCAATGCATCACACCAGTTATCCTGTCTGGAAGATGCCAAACATCGCAGAATTTGCTTCAGAGACTGATTGGTACGTTCGGTCTGTTCGTTAGACTCAGGATGGTAAGCAGATGAAAATGACAGTGTGATTCCCAACTTCTTACAGAATGCCCTCCAGAACCTGGCCACAAACTGTACCCCTCTCTCAGACATCATGTTCATAGGCACACAATGCAAACCAACCACATCCTGCACAATCTGGCCAAGGTTTCTGCAGAAGGCAACGCGGGCAGGGGTATAAAATGAGCCTGTTTGGAAAATTTGTCCACCACCATGCACACAATGGAGTTACCCCTCGAAGGAGGGAGATTCGTGATAAAATCCTTGGACTAATGTGTCCATAGTCTATCCGGAAATGGCAAAGGCACCAATTCCCCGGCCAGATGGCAACGAGAACTCTTGGAACGAGCACAGACCCCACACGAAGACACAAACTTTCTGACGTCCGCAACCAAAGAGGGCCACCAGAAAACCCTAGTTACTGCCTCCCGGGTGGCCGAAATCCCCATATGCGCACTCAACACCTACTCATGAAATTCCAGCAGGAATTGCTCCGGGACAAACAATTTACCCTCAGATTTAGCATTTGGAGCCAGAGACTGGGCCTCGAAAATCTCTCTTTCCAAATCTGACAAAATCTCAGCCATCACCAACACCACTGCAGCCTGAAGAATGGAGGATGGGGGCTCAGGGGTAGACACTGGATCAAAGCTTTGGGACAACGCATCGGCCTTAACATTTTTAGAACCAGGGCAAAAAGTAATGGAGAATTGAAATCGCGAAAAAAAAAGCGACCATCGAACCTGCCTCGGGGTCAACCTTTTGGCAGACTCCATATAAGCTACATTTTTGTGATCAGTGATCACGGTGACAGGATGAACAGCCCCCTCCAAAAAATACCTCCACTCTCCAAAAGCCAACTTGACCGCCAAAAGTTCTCTATTGCCCACATCATAATTTCTCTCAGCAGAAGAGAACTTTTTGGAAAAGACGGCACAAGGTCTGAGGTTTGTCAAGGTGGCGGGACCCTGAGACAACACTGCCCCCACCACACCTCAGAAGCGTCCACCTCAACAATGAAAGGTTTAGACAGATATGAGTGGACCAACACCGGAGTGGTAGAAAAACACTTCTTTAAGGTCAAGAAAGAATCTTTAGCAGATGATGACCAATTCTTAACATCAGCACCCTTGAGCATAAGGTCAGTCAGAGGCTTGACTATTTGTGAAAAACCCCTGATGAACTTTCGATAGTAATTTGCGAAGCCCAGGAAGCGCTGCAAACCCTTCAAATCATGAGCTTGAACCCAGTCAGCAATAGCCTGAACTTTTTTCGGATCCATACGGAAACCTTCACAAGAAACAATAAAACCCAAAAAAGATAATTCTTGTAAAAAGAACGAGTACTTCTCTAATTTTGCATAGAGTCGGTTCTCCCTAAGCCTCAGAAGAACCGTCCGCAGATGGTGTAGATGAGTTTGACTATCAAGGGAGTACACCAAAATGTCATCAAGGTAAATGACCATAAAACTACCAATCAGATCGGAAAATACCACATTAATAACATTTTGAAAAATAGCTGGAGCTTTAGTCAGTCTGAAAGGCATGACCAAGTTTTCAAATAGACCCTCAGACATGAGAAATGCTGTCTTCCACTCGTCCCATTTACGGATTCTTATCAAATTATAGGCCCCCTGTAAATCAAGTTTGGAAAACCATTCGGCCGGATAGTTGGTTACTAAGATCAGGAATTAGTGGAAGTGGACACGTGTTTCTCATGGTGATTTTAGTTGAGTTCCCAAAAGTTGAGGCATGGCCGCAAACCACCATCTTTTTTCTTAACAAAGAAAACCCTGCAGCAACAGGCGAGACGGAAGGGCGAATATGCACCTTACGGAGACTCTCAGCAATATAATATTTCATGGCTTGGCGCTCGGGCCCAGATAAATTAAACAACCGAGCCTTAGGTAATTTAGACCCAGGTACTAAATCAATGGCACAATCAAAAGATCTATATGGTGGTAAAGCCTCAGCCTCGCTTTCGAAGAACACATCTTCAAAGTCCTTTAGGTATTCCGGAATACCCTCCAGACCGACAGACGATACAGATATAGACTTTAAAGGAGTGAACAATGGCACAGAATTACAACACAGATTTGTACAGTTGGCACCCCATTGGACAATCTCCCCAGTTACCCAATCAATAATAGGGTTGTGGCATTGCAACCACATCATACCCAAGGCCAGACCCACAGGCAAATTGTTAAAAACAAAACAACTAATGTTTTCCACATGGGTGTGGCCCACTCTAAGTGTGAAAACCTAGGAAACTAAACAAATTCCCTCTCTGATGAGAGGAGATGAGTCATTAGCCACTAGTCTGACTGGAGATTCGAGACTAACTGTCCCTATCTTATAAAGAGTCACCAAACGAGGGTCAATTAAATTGATGGTAGAACCACAATCAACAAAAGCAGTTGTCAGGAATGGTCCATCAACTACTCCTAACTCCAGCTGGAGAAGAATTTTGGCAAATGAGGAAAACTGTACCTGGGAGTCTGGGCAACCTCCTCAACTGTTAACCAGACCTGGGTGTTTTCCCTACATCTTAGACGAGGAGGGACAAGAAGGGCAGTCTTTTCTCCAGTGTCCCGGGGCTCCACAATAGAAACACAGCTGATTATCTCTGCGGCGTCTCCTCTTTTCCTCCTTGACTGAAAAGGCTCCCACTTCCATGGGTTCTGTAGCCAGAGAAGTTCCCTGTTGGGGGGGCACAAAGGTGCTTCCAACTGCATCACCCCTCTGGCATGGAATCTACAGTCCATACGGACAGCCTGCGTCATGGCATCCTCCAGGGAATCCAGAGGAGGGTGCAATGAAAGTGCATCCTTCAAAAGTTCAGAAAGACCTCTGCAGAACAACCTTCTTAAAGCGGCGTCGTTCCAGGACACCTCGGCTGCCCAGTGTCTGAACTCTGAACAGAACCACTCAGCTGATTGCTTCCCCTGAGTCACACTCATCAGCATATCCTCAGCCAGACACACATAATCAGGCTCATCATAAATGTGCCCAAGGGCCTCAAAAAACAGATCCACAGGCATACGTTCCAGGGCAGTCGGAGAGAGAGAGAAAGCCCAAGTCTGTGGAGCCCCCCCATAACAAAGAAATACCCCCACCCTCTGGATTTCGTTTCCAGAGGTGTGCGGTCGCAGAGAAAAAATAAGTTTACACCACTCTCTGAAAACCCTAAATTATTTTTTGTCCCCGGAGAGAGTGTGGGGTAATTTAACAGGTGGTTCGGGAGAAACTAGTGAAACATCAGCAACCCCTCCAGAACACCAGAAGAAAAGTAACCTTGCATGGCGCCTGCAACCTCTCTCTGTACCTGTTGATGCAACTGAGCCAGGTTTTTTGCTTTACTGATAACTTTTGCATCATTTGAGTGAGGCTACTCACTTGTTCAGAGAGTGTATGCAGCGGATCCATGACAAGAGAAAAAAAATGCTAAATCCTCTTTTAAATGTATAGGTCAGTGATAATATCAGGACTCCTGCTGCAGACTTGCAGCTGGAGTCAGCGCACAGATACCAAGGGGTCAGGGTGTGTGAGAGGAGGGCTGCGGTGAGCTTATATGCAGCAGAGCAGGACCTGAAGCAAGTAACCACCGGGGGAGTGGTTGGGGGCGGAGTCAGATGTCGAGTAGTGGCGGAGACTTGGTAATCCCTCAATGTGGTAGTAACATGTTCCTCAAGTTCTAAGTGTTGTCGCTCTTTCACCAGGATGTAATTGTGCAGAACAACACATGCTTTCACCACATCATCAATTGTATCAATATTTAGATTGATGGCTGTTCTCAAAATGCGCCTATCAGGACCCCTGCTGCAGACTTGTAGTAGGAGTCAGTGCACAGATACCAAGGAGTCAGGGAGTGTGAGAGAAGAGCTGCAGTGAGCTTACCTGCAGCAGAGCAGGACCTGAAGCACGTGACCACCAGGAGAGTGGCTGGGGGCAGAGTCAGGCACTGAGCAGTGGCGGAGACTGGTGATGCCGGAGAGTAGTCAGAACGAGCCGAAGTCAAGCTGGGAAGTCGATAAGGTGCAAAAGGGTTAAACACAGAGAGTGGTCAAGACGTAGCCAAATGTGAGGAAGCCGAAGATAGTGGTACAGAACAAATGGGGCAGACGGGTGGGAAGTCAGAGTAAACAAGCCAAAGGTCAGAACCGGAATAGTCAGTAACACAGAGTCACAAGGCAAGGCACAGAACAAGAAAACAGACCGGATCAGACACACAGCCAAGAACAAATGTATCACTGACAAGGAACCCCAGACGGGGGCAGGTATATATAGCCCTCTTTAATCCAAAAGGAGGCCTTACAAAATTAACCCTGAGAGGACGGGATAAGAAATTCCGTCCACAGCCATGGCATCGCCATTTAGATACCAGCAATCCAAAGGCATACTCCACAGTTCTTCGTGCCCTTGTCAGTCGGTAGTTGTAAATCCTTTTGATGTGATTCAAGGTCCGAGTTGAGTACGGTTTTATGAGGTTGGCACACATTTTAAACGCCTCTCCCCAACCACAACAAACGACATTGGCGGTCCTTCAGTGTTCAGAAGAGGTCGTAGCTGTGGAAAATTGAAATCATTACCATACAAACGTTGGCCCATGTCAGAGTTTTTGAAAGTCTGTGAGTCATTTCCTCGTCGAAATGAGCCAACGTCCACGGCGACAAATCGACACTCAGCATCTGCAATCGCCATGAGAACAGTAGAAAAGTATTTTTTGTATTTGAAATACTCGGATCCACTTCTAGCAGGTTTAATAATCCAAATGTGTTTGCCGCCCACAGCCCCCAAACAGTTTGGAAAATTACAAATATCCTGGAATCTTGCAGCATTTTCCAGCCAGAGTTCTGTTGTGCGGAGGAATTCTTCATGCAGAACATCACAAAGCACGGCAGGTCTCTCCAACAATCCCAAAAAGCGTGGACACTCCAATCCGGAATTGAAAATGTAGAGATGATAAGGTCTCTCTGGTAGCCAGGAAATGGGAAAAAAAATCAGTACATAGCTTTTAGAACAATCATATTAATGACAGGTGTTTATTTTTCAAAATTACGTACCTCATGGTCACCTACAAAAGTTGCTCAGCAGGAATTGCTCGACGTAGCTGTGTGTGTTGCCTGGTGATGGATCCTCGGACACATAGCAGCAAGTCATGGAAGCTCTGTTCTGACATTCTCTTGTACTCGAAAAACTTCTCAGTGTTTTCATGCAGCTCTGTGTAAAACGAGAGGTAGGCTCTGCGGCTCTCTCGGACTTCAACGATGGGGTGTTGCCAATAGCAACGATGACATCTTCTCCATTCTCCATCTTTCTCCTCTTCTTTCTTCTTCACAAGCCACAACAAAGGCAGCAGCCAGTTTCAATGACAAATCAAGATTAATCATGAAGCTCTCCAAGCTAAGATCCAACTTGCAGCTGGATACAGCAGCAGAAGACAAGGATGTCATCAGTGCAGTGTGTCCATATATAGAAATCCCATGAGACACGCCCATTGGGTATCTGGTGTCAGCATTTGAAATATCGAACGCATGCTCAGAAACAACACAAAAACATGCAAAAACGCATACAAACGCATACATACGCAGCATTTTTTTAGCGTCATGCGTAATATGATGCGGATAAAAACGCTGCGTAAACATGCCTTTGCATGTGTTTTTGCATTCGTTTGCGCATGCAGGTGATACACTGCGCACACAAACGCTAATGTAAACCTAGCCGAAGACCTGTGATGTGAAGGTACGACAAAGGTTGTCTCCCTCTCTTTGATTCAGGCTCCAGTGCTGAGCCCACAACTTTTAAGGCATTTGACAGCTGATCTGGTTAGCTGTCATGTGCTCTTAACAGCTACCTGTGGAATTGCAATCTACCCTCGGCGATTAATATGTTAAATGCCGCTGTCAATGTCTGACAGCTTCATTTAACAAGAGCGCACCGGAAGTGCGTTAAAATCGGCTCCCCTGTTACAGCAACGCAGGGCGACGATGGGTTGGCATGACAACCAGGGGTCTGCAGGAGGCCCCCTGCTTGTCATTGGAGATGGGCTATTAGCACCACTCCGTAGCTGGCGTTCTTAGCAGATGATCATTTCTGCTACACATAGTGGGCCTGAAGCCCTGCTATATGTAGTACAAATGATCAGAAGATTTCAGCTTCAAGTCTCCGAAGGAGACTGTTGAAGAAAGTAAAAATTGTAAAAAAGTTTTTAAACATATTAAAAAAATTAAAAATTTAAAAGTGCAAATCAACCCCCTTTTGCCCCATTCAAAATACAATTTAAAAAAATACACATATTTGGTATCACTGTGTTCAGAAATGCCTGATATATCAAAATATAAAAATAATTAATCCAACTGGTAAATTGCACAACAAGAAAAAAAATCAAAACGCCAAAGTTGCATTTTTTGGTCTCCGCAACATAGCAATAAAATGCAATAACAGGTGATCAAAACATTGTATCTACCCCAAAATTGTATAAATAAAAACACCAGCTGAGAGAGCAAAAAAATAAGCTCACACCCATCTCCAGATAAAGAAAAATGGAGATGCTATGGGTATCGGAACATAGTGCTTTTTTTTTTTACAAACCTTGGATTTTTTTCCACTTAAATAAAAAAAAACTATACATGTTTGGTATCTGCATTTTTATTCCTGTTTACCAGTACTCTATATGGTAAAACCAATGGTGTTGTTCAAAAGTACAACTCATCCTGCAAAAAACAAGCCATCACACAGACAAATGAACACGCAAAAACAGAAAATCGCAAGGTTGTGAAGGGGTTAGCTTCGTCAAGTCTGTCTGGAATTATATGAAGAGACAGAAGGATTTGCAGAAACTTACAACCACAGGAGATTTGTGGTTAGTTTTCCAAGATGTTTGCTGATAGAAGAATAAAGTGAAACAATATCTCTTTTTGGGATCCACAACAGGTTTACTATTCTCAAAATGATTAAGCTATTGCAAAGGCCTTTTTTCAAGCTGTTGAAAAATAATCCCTTTTTATAGGGAGCAGGAACAGGCTTGTTTTATGTTTGTGTACCGTCCAGAAAGTAAGTTTTTCAGCATCAGAACAGTCTAGCACTGTAAAACACAGTGGGAAGCCAGGAGATGTGTGGCTGCCACATGTGAGGCAGCAGTGACAGAAAAATAGGATGATGCACCAAAGGAGAAGTCTGCCAGGTGTAGGTCCAGAAACAATAGTGCTGGTAGAAGAAGTACAGTCTAGTACTATAAAACAGGATAGCTAGGACACGTGTTGCTGCCATGGCTGTACAGTGGCAGTGACAACAACCACAGACACATGGCAAAGAGTTGATACAGAGCAAGTATGAAGATGTGTGGCAGTGTAGGGCCAGCAACTGAATCCCCAGAAGCAGCAGTATTACAGTATAGATGATATAAGCATGGAGTAAATGAGTAGCTGCTATGTGAAGACCATCGGCAACATTGGTAGCAGAATGGTGTAGAGACAGACAAAGGACTGTCTGGAATGGAGATGGTATGGCAAATGTAATCATTGATGTTAGTCCTAGGGGAATGAAAGTTGACACTGATAAGTGCCTGACTAATTATGATAATCTTTACCCACTACTTTTTCATTGACAACCTATCCTTAGGATAGATCATCAATATCTCATCGACCATGGTACAACACCAGGCACACAAGCCGATCAGTTGTTATCGGTGGTGACGGCAGTCGCTGGCCAGAAGTACTCCCTTGTTGAGCTGACTGCCTTCTGATAGTGGCCGCAGCAGACTACTACACATCTGTCTCTCATTGATTTAAATAGGAGGCGGATGTATAGGACCAAGCCTTGGACATTACCAGAAGACTACCAGCTCCGCAAGTGAGTACTTCCAGATAGCAGCTACTGTCGTCGACACTGCTAACAGCTGATCAGCGGGGGTTACTGGTTGTCGGACCTCGGACAATCAGACATTGATGATCTATTCTAAGGATAAGTAATTACTGAAAAAGTAGTGGATAACCTTTGTAAGGTTTTCCATGCTTGCGCTGTACTTGACTATTTCAAAGCCACCGGCCATGCTGAACACCTGCTCTGACATTACACTGGAAGCTAGACATGACAGTACACATATAGCAAACTGGTCCACTTCTTGCCACTTATTTAGACTGCTGACCCAGAAGTCCATGGTGAAAAAGGACACAGTCTAGATACAACTGCACCTGTTTTCTTATGTTATTGTTATATCAAAACATGTACATCATGTAGATAAGATGTCTGAATGAATGGGTCATCACGCGGTAAATGAGATTTAATGTGGATAAATGTAGAGTAATACACCTAGGAAGGCGTAATCCTATTGCTGCAAATACATTAAATGGGAGTATACGTGGGACTACAGAACAGGAGAAGAATTTAGGTATTCTCGTTACAAGTAAGCTGAGCAGCAGTACTAAATGTCAAGCAGCAGCTGCAAAAGCAAACAAGATTTTAAAAAGAGAGAAAAAATCCTGTGATCCCAATGTTTTGTTACCCCATTATAAGTCACTTGTGAGGCCAGTTTTGGGCTCCCTATTTTAAATAGGATGTTCAGAAGTTATAGTCAGTTCAAAGACAGGCAACTAAATAGTTCCAAGGGATGGAAGGCCTCTCATATGATGACAGGTTACAAAAGTTGGGCTTGTTTAGCTTTGAAAAAAGACGCCTCATAGGAAATCTCATTTATATACTTATTCTTTCCAAAGACCATACTAACGACTTCTACGGATCCTAGCGATTCTGAGATTCTTTTTTTGTGACATATTGG
>VIAB01014460.1:15818-34814 GCA_009801035.1 Oophaga pumilio | reverse complement strand
ACCCGATACTTGCAGTATCGTATCGCTCAACACTACTAATATATTAATTACAGTGGCTGAGGACAATGATGACAGAAAAGACAAATATCACACAAAGTATATTTACCTGGACAAGAAATTGTCTGACCTGTAGAAGAAGGAAATTAAGCAAAATAAATATGAATATGTTTTTTTTTACAAAAGTACTAAGTTTACTCTTTCTAGTAATTGCATGAATGTATTTTTATCTGGTCAAGAAAACACTTTAATCAAAGAAGCAGAAAAATACTGGAAGATACCTGCAGATTATAAGGATTTTATTCCTTTTTCCATCTTATTTTTTCATTCATCTACTTTCCTGTCCCTGATCCTTTTTTACTTCCTTCTCCTTTTCTTTTATACCCTTTCCTTTTACTCTCTTTTTCTATTCTCCTTCTCTTTCTTATCATTTGTCTGCTTTTCTTGTCTCTAAATTATTTTCCATTTTCCCTTTTTTCTATTAAACACAATTTATTTAGTGTCATTTATTCTCCATTTTCTTTGTGCTTTACATTCTTTTCATCTTCCTTGTTTCTTGAAAATATTTTGCTTCATTTCTTTTTTTTTCTTTTCTGTCCTTTGTCCCTTTTCCTTTCCCTTCACCTCTTTTTCCCAACCCTATTCCTCTCTCTACACATTTTTCCATTCCCTCCACCTCTTTTGTATTACCATCAACACTTTCTCTTCATCTTTTTTTCCTTCACCTCTTCTTCTTTCACTTCAATAGCTTTCCATTCCATTCACCTCCTCACCTTTCCCTTAACCTATTTTTACTTTTATTTCCTTCTCTTTATTTCACCATGTTTCATTCCTATTCATCTTTTTTCTTTCTGTTCTTTTCCTCCATCCTTTTTTTGCTTTCCATACTTCTCCATTTCCTTCATCATTGTTTTGCATTCTTTTCACCTCTTTTCTGTACTATTCCCTTCACTTTTCTTCTCCCTTTTTCCTTTAATCTGATTCCCTTTCTGTTCACCTTCTTTTCTTCTATCTATTCACCTTTTTTCATTTCATTCCCTTTCAGTCTGATCTGGCACTGGTTAGAACAGCTTCACCATGCTACTAAACAGTGCAGGTTTTCTTTGCTCTGAAATTGCTAGAGTTAATCTGTTTTGTTGGTCTCATCGAGCTCTCCATCCTGGATTGCCTCAGCTGTTCCGTGTTAGACACTTCCCATTGGCATATAATCTTGTCACTGGCATTTGGTAATTACCAGTGATAGTTCATTCTGCCTGGTTTGCAATTGAATGAGTTGTTTGATGGTTGGAATTGATAGTTGGAGAGTTGTTATGGAGATTTCTGAGTGGAGTTTGTTTGCGTGTTCATCTTCATCCTCTCCTATTTAGATTTGCCTACTTTACCCTCACCTGTGTACCACTCTGTTGTTTGGTGAGTGCATTTTGAATGATGCAGTTTTCATTTATCTCTGTCTCTTTTCCCATAGCAAGGCATGTGACCGACCTCGGAGTCTCCACCTACTTGGGTGATCTGGGAGACAGGGATAGACAAGGATGCTCCCTTTCTTGAGGGTTTGGGAAGTAGCCCTCTGCCCCAAGATATCCTGCAACAGTGCCAGGACACTTTATTTAAAAGTCAACTGGTTTCCTTTGCGTTATTTGTTTCAGTTGTTTTTCTTTCCTACAGAGTTTGCTGACAGTTTTCAACCATGAAGCCGTAAACAGCACAAACAATAATTGATCATCATACCAGCATCAATCGCATCCTGGGTGTACAGCAATCTGAGCAGGCAAAGAGTTAAATTCACAGAAGAAAGTCGGCACTTCATTCTTCTCGGTTTATTACTTTATTAGAGATCGATGTGTGCAAATGACATACAGTACCAGCTTTAAAGTAACTGACGCATTTAGGAATACGACTCCTCAGTCATGTTCACTGACAAAGGACTCATATTCCAAAACGCATCAGTCACTTTAAAGACTGTACTGTATGTCATTTGCCCACATCGATCTCTAATAAAATAATAAACTGAGGAGAATGAAGTGCCGGCTTTCTTCTTCTTCTTATTATTATTTATTATTATAGCGCCATTTGTTCCATGGCACTTTGCATGTGGATAGGGGTATACATAAAAAGCGAGTAAAGTAACCTTAAACAATACACGTCACGACTTGTACAGGAGGAGAGAGGACCCTGCCTGTGAGGGCTCACAATCCACAAGGGATGGATGAGGATACAGTAGGCGAGGGTAGAGCTGGTCATGCAGTGGCTTGGTTGATCAGTGGTTACTGTAGGTTGTAGGCTTATTGGAAGAGGTAGGTCTTCAGGTTCTTTTTGAAGGTTTCCATGGTAGGCGAGAGTCTGATATGTTGTGGTAGAGAGTTCCAGAGTAGGGGGGATGCGCAGGAGAAATCTTGTATGCGATTGTGGGAATAGGAGATAAGAGGGGAATAGAGAAGGAGATCTTGTGAGGATTGGAGGTTGCGTGCTGGTAAGTGCCGGGAAACGAGGTCAGAGATGTATGGAGGAGACAGGTTGTGGATGGCTTTTTATGCCATGGTTAGGGTTTTGAACTGGAGTGTTTGGGTAATGGGGAGCCAGTGCAGGGATTGACACAGGGGAGAGGTCGGGAAATAGCGGGGGACAGGTGGATTAGTCGAGCAGCAGAGTTTAGAATAGATTGGAGGGGTGCGAGAGTGTTAGAGGGGAGGCCAGAGAGCAGGAGGTTGCAGTAGTTAAGGTGGGAGATAATGTGAAGGAAGGCATATAGCTCTGCAGTGGAGCTGTATATATGTAATTGGAGGAATTTTTAACATCAAGCTTACTGTGTGAGCTAAGTGACTTCATTTTTTAGCACATTGGAGCAATAAAAAATAGTTGCCCATGTAGACGTACTCTGTATGAATCTAGTGTAAACTAATAAACTCACCAAAAGTAGAGATACCATTGGAGGGATAATTCTTTTCACTCCAATATTGTAATTTGTATTTCTACCTATTGTAAAAACACTTTCCGATTTAGATACAAATTTGTCATCTGAATAATAAACATTGATATCACAACAGTTGCAAAAAGTTATAAAACTTACCTACGACATTCAAAGTTATGTTACTACTGGTGGTCACATTACTTCCAAACGTCACCATACAGGTAAGTAAAGACTGATCATCCTCAATCCATGGAATAAACGTGAGGCTGGCATGATACATCATTGTGCCATCATCATTCCTTTCTATGTATGTCTGTGTTGTTCCATATTTTTCAATGTTTCCTTCCCATGTGATAAGTGGAGACTTCCCAGAACATCTTCCAGGACTTGTACAATTCAGTGTTACCTCCTCACCTGCAACAATCCTTCCCACAGGAGATATTTCTGGTTTATCTGATAACTCTAGAAAATAATTATCAAAAACCATAAAATCTTATTAAAAAGAGTAAGAAGCATCAAACCAAGGTCATAGGCATCTTACCATGAGCCAGATACGATGTGTGCACTTTTACGCCAGCTAACAAGCCACTACAGACATGTAGACATTACAGCATGTTTAGACATTATTGGTTTTCTGAGTAGTACTATACTTTTATAAATCTACGTACCAATCACATTCACTCTGACAACTGAGTTATGAAAACTATAACTTAGAGTCCAATTTTTACTGTCTTCATGCCTAAAATAATAGGTCCCAACGTCTTCCCTCTTGGCGTTATTTATAGTCAATGTGCAATCTCCGTTATCAGGATTTCCCGCAAGATGAAAGTTTTCTTTAATGACATGTCTTGACTTGACATTAGTGGCTACAAATGTAACTGGTAGTACAGGATTTTTGAGCCATGAGCCCCTGGAATTCTTGAACACATTTTTAGAGCTAGCATTAAATTTGCAAGGAATAGTTACACAGAGGCCCTCTTGGACTTCGACAGTAGATGAAACTTCAATGGAGTAACCAGGAACGTCCTGACACATGAAACCTGTTGAAAGACGAATGAATGACATCATGTTGAAAAATACTTTTCAAATTAAAATAGTTTCAAAGACTTCCATATTCACTGGAATATCAGTAAATTCAAACATAGAAGTAAATGTTGATGCGCTTCGACTAAACGTGTCAATGTTTACTTCTGCCTTTCCTTTCTATGATGGCCTTTTAATGGAAATTGAATAAAGTTATGAATTTTATGGAGTACTCAGCTTTTTTTTCATGGACTATTTGCCTGATTTCATCAATTGGAATGCTGGATCTCCTCCAGCTCCATTGATGTGACCTGGAGATAACCTGAATCACAAATATCCAGGTCAGAGCTACCTCTCAGCATTCAGAAATACAGTATTGCCAGCAGTTTGAGCAGCCTATTCATACTTAATCATTACTGGTATCTCCAGCGTAAGATTAGATAGACAGGGAGGACAGCAATGTGAGTGTCATGCTGTGATGGTCTTTGGTAAGGAAGGGGGGGCCTCAAACTGTCACTGGAACTGGGACCCTAACTATCTCTGAGCAGGGGGTACCCTTGAAGGTAAAGAGGCCTGAGTCTGCGACCTTACTTATGTCTGGATAACCCCTGATCTGTCCCCTCCCCCACCTCATGGGACAGAAATATAAGGTAAACAAGACACAAAGACAAAACAGGGATAACAGAACGCAACAAACATACAAACACTAAACAAAGGTAAAGAAGTATATAGGGAAGGGTAGGAATGTACCAATCAAATGAGAATAGGACAGTGAGGAAAGCATACACCCAAAAACAGCACACAACATTCTCCAGTAGCAACAATGATCTCCTATTAAGCACAGAATCTCCAAGAAGTTAGGAAGCAAAAGTTTCACTAGCAAGACAGAGGGGGTCTGACCAGGTTTTATAGGGAGAGGCAATGACCAGATCAGAAGCAGTCAAAAATGGAGCTGCAAGTTTCTGACTAGCATATAAAGGGTTGTTAACCTCTTCAGCACCAAAGGAAACCAAATCCATTTAATATGGAACACAAACACACAAGCTAAATGTAAGATCTCTGATTCACAATGTGTAGTGATTAGTGATGAGCGACCATACTCGGTAACGCTCGGTACTCGGTAATGCTCGGTACTCGCCTGAGCGATCAGTCAACATTCAGGGATTTTCTGCCACGCACTGTAATGCCGCAGCCATCTTGGTTATGGTATTAGTGATTGGCTGGCTGCACAGTGTTATCAGATTTATAAGAGACCTGGCGCCGCCATTCTTGTCACATTCAGCTCCGCAATCAGCTAGTGTAGGGAGAGCTGGTGCCAAGATAGGGTCAGATTTGTCGGTTTATAAGTTAGTGTGGGTATACCATAATAGAATACACAAATCCAGCTTAATCAACAGTCCTTCTAAGGACTGATTACGGGGTATATAGATTGCAGTGCTAGGTAGGCAGGGAGTGTCTGTGGGTATATACATATCAGTGCAAGGCATGCAGGCACTATATGTGGTGTAGCGATACTAATGGTTGCATAGTGAAAGGGAGGTATGTATCACAGGGATGGCAGCTCCCTGTGATGTAACTCGGAGTATTTTCTTTAGTGCACGTAAGCACTAAGGGATCGTTTAATACACTTGGGTCCGGATTACGGGCAGCACTGAGAGATGGGAGGGTCGAGCTGCCCATATACCTCAGCCCTGGGTAGGGTCATCACCATACCTCTATATGTGTTTTAGGACCTGAGGTGATGTCACTACCACATGACTTGTCATGTGATATGTGTTAGCTGTGGGTTAGCTGTGGGTGTTAGCTATATAAAGTAGACTACTGCTGAACACATGGGCTGTATGTGGGGAAGTGGGAGTCTCCTTTGTGTGTTGAGACTCCAGGAACGAGCCTGAAGTACTGGATATTTGTACTGTGTTTTGCTTTGTGGGTTTGTGGAGCAATAAACCTGATGAACTTTTGAAAGGAACATGCCTCCTGATTACCTTCTGTCGCAGCTGAGCGAGACAAATCCTTACAATTGGTGCTAGACTGCGGGCAACGATCAAAGGAGCACATGTTGCAGTGCTGGTTATCAGGAGCCAGAGGAGGAATGGACGGTCTTGAAAACCGTGAGTGTTATATTGACCGGGGTCAGTGAGAAATGTTTATTGGAGACCTCTGCAGATAGGAGGCAACAAGTGACAGACAGGAGTCTGTGGTATGCTGACTGGGGTCAGAGAAAGACTATGTTCATGTCATTGAGAAATGAGCATGCTGATAGGATGAGGAAAAGAGGTGTCTGGAAACCTGCGTGGCCAACAGGTAACGGAAGAGAGTCCGTGTTGTACTGACCAGGGTCAAGAATAGACTGCATATTCATGTTTGTGGGATGCCTCTGAGGAGAAGAGGTGTCCTGGAACCTGTGTGGCTGACACCAACAGGTGGCGGACAGGAGTCTGTGTTGTGATGACTGGGGTCAGTGAGAGACTGTTTTATTTTTTATATATAAGACACGTGTGAGGTGTTTGCTGTGGCTCGGCGGGGTCACAAAGTTTTTCATTTTTTTTTGTCTTAACTTGCTGTGGCTCGGCGGGGCCATGAAGGTGACAAGCGGCTGGCTGTGGATCGGCAGGTCCACAAAGTCTGCGGTGCAGAGCTGTGCAGGGACTTGCGGCAGTGAGAGTTGCAGTGGCAAATTACAGCAAGAGGTTCTGCAGCAGCAGGAGCTGCAGTGGCAGCAGCGGCTTGTGAGCGGCAGCTGGAGGTGCCAGCGGTTGTGGCTACAGCAGGAGTTGTGGCAGTGCCAGTAGGAGCTGGTGAGGTGCCATAAGGACATCAGAGGTCCAGAGTGGGTGACTTCTTAAAGGAACAGTACCAGCTCCAAAGAGACATAAGGGTCTGTGCGAACTGGGGCCTGGGAGAGCTCTGGGGGAGTCCACGGTGTGTACCCCAGAGAGTGGTGGTGTCCCTAAAAGGGGTGAAGTCTCAAAAGGGGGCGGTGACCCAAAACAGGGATGGTTGCCAAAAAGGGGGTTGAGTCCCAAAAGGGGGGCGGTAATCCAATCAGGGATGGGTGCACAAAAGGGGGCGGGATCCCAAAAGGGGGTGGCATCCTAAATCGGAGCAGTTGCCCAAAAGGGGGCAAAGTCCCAAAAGGAGGCGGTAACCCAAATTGGGGTGGTGGCAAAGAAAGAGGCGGCGGTGAATAAGCCGATGGATGGTGGCTGGGTTCAGTGTTCGAACAGCGCATGTCCAGGATGTTGTACTGACTTTCAATCTGACAAGGTGTCACAGAGCTGTTCTGTAGAAGTCAATGGAGAGTGTGTGATTGGACTTCTAGACTCAGGAGCCTGGTGACACTGGTGAGTGCCACACTCCCTGTCTATCTGATTCCCGGAAGGAAGATGGAAGTCCACTGCATTCATGGGGTCACTAGGGATTATCCGGTGTCCAGACGGCCGCTATTATTTCCAGCCATGATGTCCCTGTAATCCCAGACTTGCCATACCCTATAGTAATAGGCCAGGACTTTGAACGGTTTTGGGATTTGTGGGAGGAAAGGGGAGTGTCTGATTGCTCAGGGGAGAGCCGGAATGACCCGAAGGGAGCCCCACCACAGCAGGTGGCTGTAGTGGTTCCTGGTGGTCTGATGTGTAAAAAGGAGGTAGCACCACCTAAGGTCGAGGGTCCAGAGTTCCGGGTGACCGGCAGAAAGTGTGAGTCTGACCAAATTGGGGACTTAGCTGGGGTGACCAAATGTGGGACCATGAGAAACGGGGTAGCTCCAGAAAAGGGGTCCGACACCTGTCTAAATGGGGACGTGCTGTTCCAGGATGACAGGGGGAGTGGGAGTGACTCCTATGCAGACTGTGACTCAAACGCAAGGGAAAGCGAGTGCAGTAAGGTGGAGCTAAGTAAAAATGGCAGATCTTCCTCTTGCCGCAGGGGCCGCGGAAAGGCGGGACAGGCTACACCCTCTAAGAAGAGAAATGATGAGGAAGAGTCAGGGTCAGGTACAGATCAGGTTACTGTGCTTGATAAGGAGGCCACTTTATCTCTGACAAATCACAGCACAGAGGTAGGGCTGGAATTAGAACAGACCTGTAGTAGACCCACATCTGCAATGCCCGGAAAGGGTGAAATGGTTCAGTATGATGAAGGCTCCAGAGTACCAAATGCTGAAGAGCTGGAGTTCTCTGAAGTTACTGAGAGTCGAGAGACAGTTGAACCTGCGGTTGCAGGAACAAGTGGAACACTGAAGAGGCAGAGTGTGGGTGGGCAAGAGAGCCCATCTGAAAATTTAATTAAAGAAGTTATGGTGCGACATGTGCTGGCTAAAAGAGAGCAGGACCATGAGATAGAGCTGCTTAGAGAGACAGTTGAGCGAGAAAGGGACCTAAGACAAGTGATTGAGAACAGAGTGGATGAGCTGGAGAAGGAAGTCTCTAAGATCAGAGGTCACCTGTCAGTGTGTCAGACTATGAACAAGGCCCTATTGAAAGATACGGAGGTGCTCAGAGAGGCCCAAGAGAAGCATCAGCAGGAGCTTCTCCGGAGAGAGGATGAGCATCGCTGCTTGCCAGAGGAGCGAGATAAAGTTCTCCGAGAGCTCAAAATAGAGAAGGAGACTAATGCCCAGCTCCAGAAATCCACGGGAGAAG
Organism: Oophaga pumilio; assembly: GCA_009801035.1. NCBI lineage: Eukaryota > Metazoa > Chordata > Amphibia > Anura > Dendrobatidae > Oophaga > Oophaga pumilio. The sequence goes on along the minus strand of VIAB01014460.1, from coordinate 26,243 downwards.
AAATCCAGCAGGGGAAGTGCCAAGGCGATGGCCACACAAGAAATGTCGATGTCTTGGAAAACTGCGCTGACGCTCAGGACGAGGAGGTCCAACAGTATGTTCAACAAGGGGAGACTTCGCTTTTCAAGTGTTACAATACCTCCGAACTAAACAGATGATCATGTGGAAGAATAAGAAAGCCGCTCGACATTTGGAGCAAGCAAGAAGAGCTCAAAGTCGGTTTGGATTTGTGGAAGACATAGTTCAAGTGCCCAGAGGTCTGGTGAGGAAAGTCATCGGAAGACTTGGGAAAGTGATTCAGGAGATGGTGAATAGGTCCGGTGTGATGAGAGTGAGGATTCCGGCTGATGACGAAGCCCAGGTTGTGGGTGAAGATGGGATGGTTCCGTTCTTCGTTGTCGGATCCATGGAGAGCCTTGGGAATATCCGGATGCTCCTGGAGTATCGCTTGGCATACCTGAATGAAGTAGAGCAGCTAAGACTTGGGAAGGAGCAGGTTAACAGAGAGCTGCAGGAAATGGGAAGAAGATGGCCACCACCTTCAATGCGCGGTATAGAGGAAGAAGAAGTTCGCTTAAGACTGGAAGTCCTCAAGCTGGAGATAATACAGGACATAGGTGGCCTGATGCGAGAGGTAGAAGTAGTAATGCGCCAGTTAACTCAGGGCTTAGTGACCTAAGCAGGAGACCCTGTAGTGGACGAAATGGAAAGGAGTCAGACCAGACAGGACGTATGGTGCAAGGGAACTGCGACGCCGTACTGACCGCTGGGAATGCGAGTGGTCTAACAAGGGGGCATCGCTATCAAAGGACATGACGGAGTCAGATGTCGGACGCCTAAAAAATGGTTCAGTAGCAGGGCCCGACTTTGACAGTCGGTTTAACTATCAGAGACAACCGAGAAGAGTCTCTGGTCGGGTAATGGAAGGTGCCAAGCCCCACGGATTTAGGCAGAGGGGGGAGGTATGTAGCGATACTAATGGTCGCATAGTGAACGGGAGGTATGTATCACAGGTATGACAGCTCCCTGTGATGTAAGCCAGAGTGTTTTCTTTAGTGTACGTAAGCACTTAGGGATCATTTAATACACTTGGGTCCGGTTACGGGCAGCACTGAGAGATGGGAGGGTCGGGCTGCCCATATACCTCAGCCCTGGGTAGGGTCATTGCCATACCTCTATATGTGTTTTAGGACCTGTGGTGATGTCACTACCACATGACTAGTCATGTGATATGTGGTAGCTGTGGGTGTTAGCTATATAAAGTAGACTACTGCTGAACACATGGGCTGTATGTGGGGAGGTGGAAGTCTCCTGTGTGTGTTGAGGCTCCAGGACCGAGCCTGAAGTACTGGATATTTGTACTGTGCTTTGCTTTGTGGGTTTGTGGAGCAATAAACCTGATGAACTTTTCAAAGGAACGTGCCTCCTGATTACCTCCCATCGCTGCTGAGCAAGTCAAATCCTTACAGTGGGTATATAGAAATCAGTAGCAGGCAGGCATTGTATGTGGCATACTTCATTGCATACATCAAGAGGGTCCATTCCATTACTGTCTGCTGCTGCTGCCTATTACACATATTGACCGAATATACATAGCCCTAGGTTTTAGTGGCCAGGAAAAAATTTTTTGCATCTTAATCCTGATTATTTTATTACAAAGGAATCCAGAGTCCCCTCTTTTTCTCCATTTGCTTGTGGACACTGCAGAACACAGCCAGATCTGTTTCATAGTACAGCGTGAAAATCCAGCTATTTTAAATGGGTTTGCCAGTCCCAGCCATTACATCTGAGTGCACAGAAATTTCTGCCATTTTTGTGGTACTGTAAAATTTTTTTGGAGGGTCTTATATAATTTCTTGACACCATTTTGCTGCCCAAAAACTATTTAGCTGCCAAAAAAATATTTAGCTACAGGTCAAATATTTTACACTAGGTTTTGTCCACCACATGGATGGCATATCATTGCGCTCAAAATTGTGCTATTTCAGGCCTCCATAGAATTGTTTTGTTGTGTCTTAGCCTACTTATTGACACAATTTTACTGGCCCAAAAAAAATACAGGCCAGATATTTGAAAGTGTGGTATCTCCGTCACATGCCTCATCTATCAGTGGGCTACAAATTGTGGCATTTCAGGCCTACGTTGAACTGTTTTTGCTGTGAGCTACCCCAGTTAGTGACATTAGTTTGCTGTAAAAAGCTAAAAATACAGGCCACATATTTTACAATGTGGTATCTCCGTCACACTCCTCATCAATCTGTGGGCTAAAAATTATGGCATTTTAGGCCTCCATTCAACTATTTTTGCTGTGTGCTACCCTAGTTAGTAACACTATTGTTCTGTAAAAATCTAAAAATACAGGCCACATATTTTACAGTTTGGTATCTCCATCACACGCCTCATCTATCTGTGGGCTAGAAATTGTGCGATTTCAGGTCTCCATTCAACTGTTTTTGCTGTATGTGACTCCAATTATTAACACTATTTTGCTGTTACTGTAAAAAAAAAATACAGGCCACATATTTTACAGTGTAGTATGTCCATCACACACCTCATCTATCTGTGGGCTACAAATTGCAGCATTTCAGGCATCCATCCAACTATTTTTGCTGTGTGTTACAATAGTTCTTGACAGTATTTTGCTGTAAAAAAAAATATAGGCCACATATTTTACAGTGTGGTATTTCCGTCACATGCCTCATGTATCAGTGGGCTACAAATTGTGGCATTTCAGGCCTACATTGAACTGTTTTTGCTGTGTGTTACCCTAGTTCTTCACAGCATTTTGCTGTAAAAAAATAAAAATACAGGTCACATATTTTACAGTGTGGTATCTCCGTCAAAAGCCTCATGTATCAGTGGGATATAAATTGTGGTATTTCAGGCCTACATTCAACTGTTTTTGTTGTGTGCTACCCTAATTAGTGACACTATTTTGCTGTAAAAGACTAAAAATACAGGCCACATATTTTACAGTGTGGTATCTCTGTCACACACCTCATCTATCAGTGGGCTACAGATTGTGGCATTTCATTCCTCCATTCAACTGTTTTTGCTGTGTGACTCCAATTATTAACACTATTTTGCTGTACATACAGGCCACATATTTTACAGCGTAGTATCTCCATCACACGCCTCACCTATCTATGGGCTACAAATTGTGGCATTTCAGGCTTCCATTCAACTATTTTTGCTGTGTGCTACCCTAGTTCTTGACAGAATTTAGCTGTAAAATACTGAAAATGCAGGCCACATATTTTACAGTGTGGTATCTCCGTAACACACCTCATCTATCTGTTGGCTAAACATTGTGGCATTTCAGGGCTCTATTCAAATGTTTTTGCTGTGTGTTACCCTAGTTCTTGACAGTATTTTGCTGTAAAAAAAATAAAAATACAGGCCACATATCTTACAGTGTGTTATCTCTGTCACACACCTCATCTATCAGTGGGCTATAAAGTGTGTCATTTGAGTCCTCCATTCAACTGTTTTTCCAGTGTCTTACCCTAGTCATTGACATCAGTTTGCTGAAAATAAAAATTGTTACCAACAGGCCAGATATTTTAAACTCTGATTTTCCCGCACACGGATCACATATAAGTTCGCTCCAATTTCAACCATTTGTAGTGAATATTGAAAATATTGTAGTATACTTAAAATGGGAAATGCGCGTGGCAAGGGATGGGGAAGTGGACGTGATGGTGATGGTGCATGCAGAGGCCGAGGCCTTGGGCAAGCTGAAATTGGGCCACAACAAATACCCACATGTTCTCGCTTGACCTTCCTGTCCCAAATAGTAGGGGACCGCAGCAGGACACCAAAATATAACACAGCAGTGTGAAAAGGTTATTGGTTGGATAGCTGATACTGCTTCCAGTCACTTTGCCACCACCACCACCACATTGTCTTCCACACAGTCAAGTCTGAGTAGCCATGAGTCTGGACCGCATATTCCTCACCCTGATCCTCCTTACTCCCATGATGCCGAGTATCCAGAGACAACTGATCCCACACTTGGACACTCCGAAGAGCTGTTCGCTTTTCCATTTATAGATTCGGGCCTCTTGCCCGGTCCACTTGAAGCTGAGCAAGATGAGATCGCATGTAGCGATGCCCAAATATTTGAGCAGCCACGGTCACACAAAGGCGACGGTGGGAACGTGTCACAAGAGGTGGACAATGATGAAACACAATTGCCAGAAAGTCAGGAGGAGACCAGGGTGCGGAAGTGGAAGAGGAGGTGGTGGATGATATAGTAACTGACCCAATCTGGCAGAAGAACATGCAGAGCAAGGACAGCAGCACACAGGGGGAGGGAGGCGCAGCACCCTAACAGGCAGGAAGAAGGAGTGTGGTGGCCGCAGACAGAAGGCGGGCAACCGTTCCTCGTAACACCAACACGACGGAAGTTGGCAGTACTACTGTTAGGTCTTCCCGAGTCCGAATTTTTTTTAGAGACTCTTCCGATAACCCCAAACAGACCATTTGCACCACCTGCCATGTCAACATCACCAAGGGTAGCAAAACTATCAGCCTGACCACCACCAGCATGATCAGGCTCATGGCAGTAAAGCACCCAACTTTCTGGGCCAAATCCCAGGCTCCAGGAACAGTGCCTGTGGGTGACACCATTGCTTCTTCCACGGTTGCGCCTGCAAGCCAATCCCCTGTCCACGGTGCATTTGAAGATGCCCCTGCCCTGCACCTGTCATTGCCCACACTCAATTAGCACCATCATCAAGCATGTCCACATCCTTGTCCCAGCGCAGCCTTCAGTTGTCGCAAGCGGAAATGCGCAGCCAACGCTCCACAGGCCACAGTACTAAGCTAACACATTTCTCGTCTGCTTGCGCTGGAAATGTTGCCTTTTAGGCTCATGGAGATGGAAGCTTTCCACAACCTGATGGCGACGGCCATCCCAAAGTACTCGGTCCCCAGCTGCCACTATATCTCCCGGTGTGCCGTCCTGGCATTACACAAGCATGTGTCCCACAACATTACCCATGCCCTCAACAATGCAGTTACTGGGAAAGTCCACCTAACCAGGGACACGTGGACAAGTGCTTGAGGACAGGAACAGTACAACTTGCTGACGGCACACTGGGTTAACATAGTGGAAGCCAGGACCCAGTTGGACCTTGGGATGGAACACGTCCTCCCGATGCCAAGGATTACAGGCCCTAGGTCAGTCAGGGTAGCCCCAACAGTGTACAGCTCCTGCACCTCATCCTCCTCCTCCTCTTCAGCCTCCATTTCCTAAATGGCCACAAAATACACAAGCTGGAAGCACTGCGGCATTGCCTTAGCCAAGCGGCAACAGGCTGTGCTGAAGTTAATATGCTTAGGTGAAAAACCGCACAATGCTGAAGAGTTGTGGACAGCTCTGAAAGAGTAGGCAGATCTGTGGCTGACACCGCTGAACCTACAGCCAGGCATAGTCATGTGTGACAATGGCCAGAACCTGGTGGCAGCTTTGAGGTGAGGCGAGCTCACACACGTACCATGCCTGGCACATGTGCTTAACTTCATTGTTCAATGGTTTCTCAAAAGCTACCCAGAGCTACAGCTTCTGTCGCCCTTGCCGTGCTTCAGCAGCATTTTCAGCTTCCTGCTCACCGACTGGTGTGTGATGTCTCCACACGTTGGAACTCTACACTGCATATGTTGGAAAGGATTTGTGAGCAGAAGAGGGCAGTTGTTGACTACCAGCATCAGCAAGGATGTCGGTATTCAGTTCAGACTCCACAAATAAGACCTCAGGAGTGGACATGGATGTCAGACATATATACCATCCTACACAAATTTGAGGAGTCCACCAAGATGGTGAGCGGCGATGATGCCATAATAAGCATCACCATTCTGCTTATTTGTATTCTGAAAAGATGAATGAAAGAGGATGCATTGCAGGCGGAGCACGATGAGATGGAGCAAGGAACCATACAGGGTGATTACACACAGCCCAGCCTCATGTCATCCCAACATTGATTGGTTGAACTTGACAATGAAGAAGAGGAGGAGGAGGAAGAACAGGAGCTACTTTCAAGCGCAATAGACGGTACTACGAGCACAACTGTAATACCGTCTGATCAGCGTGGATGGCCTGAGGACAGGGAGGAGGAGGACAGCATGGTCAGTCATCCTCTTGGTGAGGACACGGAAGTCTTGACTGTTAGCAGTCTGGCACACATGGCTGACTTTATGTTGGCTGCCTTTCCTCGTGACCCTCACATTGTCAAAATTTTGTGTGACACTCATTACTGGTTGGTGACACTTCTAGACTCATGCTACAAGGAGAACTTTCAATCTCTTCTTTCACGGGCAGACTGGTTTACTAAAATGATGCAGTACCAGAGGGCCCTTGTTGCGGACTTATTAAAAAAATTCCCATCTTAAAATGGTGGCAGAAGAGGTCACAGTTCGTTGGACAACCAAGGAGTATAGGCGAGAAAGACACAGCTCCAATCCAGCAGAGGCAGGGAAACACTGGCAAAGTTCTGGGAGAGTTTTCTCAGACCCTCCCATCGCAGTGGCCCTGAAGCTCGGAGTGCTCTCACAAGGAGTGCAAAGTTTTGGAAGATGCTGAGGGAGTACCTTGCTGACTGTACCAATGTCCTCCGTGATTCCTCTGTGCCTTTTAATTATTAGGTATCCAAGCTGGACACATGGCATGAACTGGCTCTCTACACCTTGGAGGTCCTGGCCTGAAAATGCTGACAGGCTGACTCATAAAAATGAACAAGGGGTGGATTGGGCCAGACATCTCTACACCTCCGAATGATAAACAGCGAAACATAACCTTAAATACAGTGTCTTTTTTTGGGAGATGTATTCCCATGCACCTCTTCACACCCACACATGGGCATACACTTCCTGATTTTGGCTATTTGGTATTATCCCCCTCCTTCTCCTCATCCTCATCATTCACCACCATTAGATCACCATGGTGACTGTGGTAAGTGATGCAACAGCCACGTTATTGTTTTGAATGGTGTTTTTGATGCTCGGAACAAAAATGTTAACACAGTACGTTGATGTGTACCCCCCTTGGTTTGTCAGCCCATACACTTAGTGTATGGGCATTACAAGTATAGGAGACCCCCTCCTTTAACTTGGGAAGACATTTTTCTGAGGCTATCCTCCATATCTCTTCCGACACCACTTCCATGGTGCAACAGCCACGTTAGTGTTTTCAACAATGCAACTCTCCACTGCAATTTATTCAGCCTCAACACTGCAATTCTCCACTGTCATGTGTTCTTTAGCCTCACCACTGCAGTTCACCAATGCAGGTTCTGTTCTTCAGCCTCAACACTGCAATTCTCCATTACAGGTTCTTCAGGCTCACCACTGCAATTCTCCACTGCTGGCTCTTCATCCTCAACACTGCAATTCTTCACTGCACTTTCTTCATCCAAAGGCACTGCAATTCTCCGATGCAGGTTCTTTTGGCTTAACACTGGAATTCACTGCATAGTCAAACAGTATGGTAGTACCAGCTTCCTAATAATGGGAAGTTTGGTTTCATGTGGCCATCCACTACGTCAGTTCAAAGGGTTATTGGGGTGCGTGTACCTTTGAGACAGGGCAGACCTTGCATTAAATGCATTGGCAAACAGTATGGGACTACTAAATTTATAATAATGGGAACTTTAGTTTTGTGTGGCCATCCAGTATGTCAGTACAAAGGGTTAGTGGGGTGCATGTAACTTTGGGGCAGGGCAGGCCTTGAATTCCATGCATAGGCAAACAGTATGGCAGTACCAAATAGAAAATAATGAGAACTTTGCTTTTATGTGGCCATCCAGTACGTTGGTTCAAGGGTTATTGGGGTGCATGTAACGGGGCAGGGCAGGCCTTGCATTCAATGCATAGGCAAACAGTATGGCAGTACCAAATAAAAAATAATGGGAACTTTGGTGTCAGGTAGCCATCCAGGACGTTTGTTCAAAAGGTTAGTGGGGTTCTTGTAACTTTGGGGCAGGGCAGGCCTTGAATTCCTTGCATAGGCAAACAGTATGTCAGTACCAAATGAAGAATAATGGGAACTCTGCTTTCATGTGGCCATCCAGTACATTGGTTCAAAGGGTTATTGAGGAGCGTGTAACGTTGGGGCAGGGCAGGCCTTGCATTCAATGCATAGGCAAACAGTATGGCAGAACCAAATGAAAAATAATGGGAACTTTGGTTGAAGGTAGCCATCCTGAACGTCGGTTCAAAGGGTTATTGGGGTGCGTGTAATTTTGCATTCACTTCATGGGCAAACTGTATGGGAGTACAAAATTCAGAATAATGGGAACTTTGGTTTCATGTGGCCATCCAGGACGTCTGTTCCAAGTGTTAGTTGGGTGCATGTAACTTTGGGGCAAGGCAGGCCTTGCATTCAATACATAGGCAAATACTATGGGAGACACACTTTCTCCAAATGGGAACATTTTTTCATGAGACCCTCCTGTAAGTCTCTTCAAAGAGGTATTTGGGTGCGTCTAAATTTGGTGCAGGGCAGGCCTTGCATTCAATGCATAGGCTACCAGTATGGAAGTACCAAATGAAAAAAATGGGAACTTTGGTTTCATGTGACCATCCAGTACATCGGTTGAAAGGGTTATTGGGGTGTGTGTAAGTTTGTGGCAGGGCAGTCCTTGCATTCACTTCATGGGAAAACTGTATGGGAGTAATCAAATAAGCATAATGCGAACTTTGGTTTCAAGTGGCCATCCACTACGTCGGTTCAAAGGGTTATTGGGGTGCGTGTAACTTTGGGGCAAGGCAGGCCTTGCATTCAATGCATAGGCAAACACTATGGGAGACCCAGTTTCTTATAATGGGAACATTTTTTCATGAGGTCCTCTTGTTCGTCTCGTCAAAGGAGGTGGGGGGTGTGTCCTAATTTTTGGCAGCACAGACAATCACTGCATAGGCAATAACAGTATAGGTACAGTATAACAGTATAGGAGACCCACTGTTTAATAATGGGAACAACAAAGCATAGCCACCTGATGGCCCTTTAAGAATATTAATGCCGGCTGATGCCTTTGTGTCTTTCAGAGTCCCTCTTTCATAAATGAAACGGGATGTGTCTGATGATTTTTCACACACCACATGGCCAAATAAGGTTGTTAAATGTTAAAATGACAATTCCCAGTGAATGCATCTGTATTGGTTGAAAGCAATGTTAAAGTTGAAAAACGCATCAAAAACACATCAAAAACGCTATGTGTACATAGCCCAAGTGGTGGATGAACATTTTTATTTGAGGTTATTTATTTTGCCTTACATACAAATCATTACCCTGGAAAGGATGTTCCTTAACATATTTCACAGGAAAATCCATTTTGGTTTGGTTTTTGTATGTTTTAGTGTGCGCATGTAAAAGTGGCGTAACACTCTGACAACATTGTTCACAACAGTGACCTAGGAGTCAGAAATGCTTCCAGCGGTCTTCCCCATGATGTTCTCATGTCATTTGTGCACTGTTCCCTTAGATTTCCGACATTTTGATACCCTAGAAAGACCTCTGGGTGGGTTGTGGCAAAAAAGCTTGGGTTTCCCATAGACTTACATTGGGCTCGTTGCTCGGATCGAGTACCGGAGTATTCCAATTTGCTTGACCCGAGCAACGAGCACCCAAGCATTTTAGTGCTCGCTCATCACTAGTAGTGATCTTCTAACTCCAGATCTCCCAGGAGGACTTGACACACTAGTGACTATATGCAGCCTCTTCTCACCTCTACAAAACTAATATCTCCAGGATTAGATCAGATAACACCATTTCTGTATTGATCACAAAGAAGGAAAACATAACTTCTGCTTTCACGTTTTGCAGGTAGGATTTTGTAAAATATAAGAAAAAACTTACTTTTCAATAGTAGAGCTAAGACAATGGAAAGACTGACCCAAAATTCAAAGCCGCTTTTCTGCATCATCTTCATACGGAGATTAATTCTTGATTCGTGAAGGCGTTGTCTCTTTTTAAAATAAAATTTCTGAAAGTCTTCATCAACTTCTCCTTTTTCCTTTTCCTGGATTTCTTCATTTTATGTGTCCACCTTTAACTTTTCACAGATCATGTAAGGACTTTATTTTCTTATAGTGCAGAGTAAAGCATTATAATGACATACTTGACAAACAAATCATAGGAAATGTGAAATTTGATTAAAATCAGAGAAAAGACCAAACTGACTTAGACAACAAATAGTTCCCAGCAGAATAGAAAAGTTCACATGGTGTTATGTCTCACCTGGTGAAGTAGATTCTGGAAGGCCTTGGTCCAGATAATCGGTTATTGTGAAGCACGGAAATATGTTGTTGGTGCAGCAGACATGAGGGATCAATGGATGCCAAATACACTAAACAGCAACCATAGGAAAAGAGTAGTAGTCTAGTAGTAAGTAGAGTTGAGCGATACTTTCCGATATTCAAAAGTAT
>VIAB01014459.1:7124-23651 GCA_009801035.1 Oophaga pumilio | reverse complement strand
TTAAAGTCTTCCTTCAACCTTAATAACTATGTAACTATGTAACTCCAGGATAACTCCACACTCCTCAGTGCCACCACCAATCCTGTTTTTTAAAAAAATAACTAAATGCAGACAGTCTTCTATCACCTCTCCCTCAGAGTAGTGGTCATATACCATCTCCCATGCTAACCCACACACTTCCTTGACCACTTTTATGCTTTGCTGCCACACTTCATGTCCTCAGAATTGCCAATCCTTATCCTGAGACTTCAACAGTGCCACCTCCCCAACTGCTTCCCAGCTTCAATCTCTACCCACTTCGCGTGGCCTCTCACAACCTCTAACACATTCAAAGATGGTAAAACCCCTGATCTGGTCTTTGTCCAGCTCAGTACAATCTCCTACCTAGATATCTCACCTCTTACCCTTTCTACCCCATGAAATTAGGAGTATAACCACAACTTACACATTTTTAGGTGCTCCTTAAAAACACATCTGTTTAGGGTGGCCTCTCACATTCCCTAATCAAAGTCCTTTTTATATTTAGCCTATTCTCCACTTCTCTGAACATAATTTGCCATAAAACTAAACAGTACCCAAAAGCCTCATGCATCCTTTAGCTACCCCCCATTTCATAAAGATAGTTGTACCATGATCGTAAATAAGCACCTGTACTTTGTGTCACCCCCACACAATTGTAAGATTTTAAGCTCTAAAGAGCAGGCTAATCATCATTTTTGCTTTAATTGTTTGATTATCATTAACTTTGTAACTTTTCACTGTTTTATATGAACTGCTGACTTGTAAAGCTCTGCGGAAATTTTTTGCGCTATATTAACAAAGGTTATTATTAGTAGTAGATTGAAGATGGTGAGCTTCAAGCTCTCAGCTCTGGTATGTGTAGGAGGAAACAATCTTTTACGTGAGCACAACTGCACAAACGAGGGCTGGCTGCTGTGCTGACAGGGTGGAATAGAGTGAACACGACAAGCAGCTGGACTGTAAGAGAGGTACAGGTGGAGATGTTAAGTGGATTGAGAAAGATGGGGTCTGCTTGGTATTTAAGATCAGTTAAAAACAGCAGGCTTGTTCACTTCCGTATCAGCTGACGGGCTCTCACTCATCCCGACTGTAGCAGGTAAACAAATGGAGGTTCTGCAGCCAGAGACCTGTGTGATAACACTTGCCACGGTGAGGAAGAAGGAAGAAGCTGAAGATTCAGTTGATGGGGTGGATGATGGTTGACGAGTCCCGCTAGTCTGTGTTTTAGCAGAGTGAGATTCCCAGATTAACGCCTGCTGATTGTGCATGTGCCAGTTCATGCATGTGTTATGAATGTGCTAGAGATGGTTTCTGAGCAGAGGCTCCCACTGGTGGTTACAGACAGTACTGAACCTTTCAGCGAGGAATGGCAATCTGGGATCACTGACTGGTCTGATATAAGGAAGGTTCCCTCCCATGATGGTTGCCGGTGATCAATTGTTCTTTTCTCAATTGTGGTTCCTGGTTCATTTGGAAGTTTGCTGAGTCTTGCCTGCATCTTCTGCTATCAGATAAGATATTTTCTGCTTTTATTTTTGGGCTTGCTTTTTGCATTGTTTCCTGCACTTCTGTGGAGGTCAGCCAGGTCCCCTCCGGGGGCTTGTGCTCATCTCAGTTTATCTGAAGCCACTGTTATTTGTTCATTTGCTTTTTCCTGTTTTTTTAGTGGCTGCGGCTTAGTTTTGTTACACCAGAGATCTGATTTAGGTGGTAGAGATCGTGTGATCTCAGGTGTTTTTGCAATCAGAAGAGTTGGTATTTTTTTAGGGTGTTTTTTCGATTGCAGTGAGTATCCTTTCCTGTACTTATCTGTCTAGACAGATTGGGCCCCAGCGTTTGCTCATTCTATTTTCTGTCTGTGTCCGTGCTTCTTCTTGTCTAACCGCCATTACATGTTTGGGGGCTTCCTATTTTCTTTGGGGATCTGCTCCGGGGCAGATAGCTTTCATCTTTCTGCCTTTAGGTGTAGTTATCTCTCAGGCTGTGACAAGGCGTCTAGGATCAACGTAGGAACGCTCCATGGCTACCTCTAGTTGTGTGGTTAGTTCAGGTTACTGCAATCCAATAGGTTCCAGCCTCTCTGGTGTATTGCCATTTTTGCTTATTCTCCTCTGCTACCAAAACACAACAGCATGTTTTAGTCAAATTATTGCATTTTTTTAACTCTGTTGTTTTTAACAAAGTTGGTAGATTACGTGAGTTATGTCATTTTTGGAGGTCTGAAAAAAAGACCCAGGCTAAGCAACTGCAGACCCATGATCGCTGCTTGCCACTGATAGAGTTGGGGCTGAGGATGTATTGCTTGTCGTGTTTGCGTAACTCTGTGTCTGTGTGGAAAGCCGCAACGTAAACTTCTCATCTTCCTCCTCTACCTCCTCTGCTCAGTTACTCAGCTGCATGCCTATGGGTTTACACCAAGTGGGATCTACTACCTCATCGTCATCCTCTGCTCTCCCACTCCTCACCCTGAGAGTTACCGAACTCCTTTTCCTGCCCTGACAGCATAGTACAGTCCTCATGTACCTCAAGCACCAGAGTCGCATCAGGATCACCTCCACCCCCCGGGGTTAACATCTCTTGATAAGGGTTTGGATTTTGCTCAAACCCTTCTTCGTCCAGCCCTGGATCAAACTGAAAAAAAATTTGGGCATCAGTGCAGATGATTTAGTCCTCTTGACTTTGTGAATCTTTGGATTACCATTGATGCCCATGTCATAGAATGTGTGAACAGATCTGCAGACTCAGTCATCTGTGGTTCCCCACAGTCAGTTGGGTGGTTGAATAGCTATAACTTGGTGGAAAACAAGGATAATTAGGGTGCCACCTCTAAGGATTGTACTGTGTATGATGGTAAGGTTGAGGAAGAGGTGCAGAGGCCACTTGATGTAGCGCTTTCCATTTACTGGAGCACATGCTCTTTCTGGCACTCATCTACAAAGCCTACCACTGTGCAGCTGCCAAAGAAAGGGAGTGGTGTAACCCATCCAGTAACAGAAGTTGTGGAAATGTTGTGAAATTTCTCTTATCGTTCATATCGTACCTGTCTCACAACCCTAAACAGCTTTTCAGTACTTTCATTTCTCTCCTCCGTCAACATGCTCTCTCTCCCTCTCCTCTTATCTCAGCTGAGGACTTTACCTCATTCTTCAAGCAGAAGAGTGACAGCGTATAGCAAACCTATTGCTTAAAGTCCCCACAGCCCCAGTACTCAACTCTCCTCCTCCAAAATCAACTTCACCATCACAGAAGATCAACTTTTCTCTTTGCTCTCCAAATCACATCTCACGACTTGTGATCATGACCCAATAACATCTCATCTCATTCCAAACCTTACCACAGTCTTCATCCCAAGCTTAACCCACCTCTTCAACCTGTCAATAGCAACTGATGTCTTCCCCTCCTGATTCAAGCATACCTCGATCACACCCATCCTCAAAAAAACCTCCCTTGAATGATGCTCTGTGTCTAGATACCGCCCCATCTCACTTCTCCCCTATGCTTCCAAACTACTGGAACAACATGTCCAGTTTGAACTGTACTCCCACTTCACCTCTTGCTCCCTCTTTGACAGCTTACAATCTGGCTTCCAACCACACCATTCCAATGAAACTGCCCTGACTAATGACTAAGTCACCAATGACCTACTAACTGCCAAATGAAAGCGATGATAGTTTGTCCTTCTCCTTCTCCTGGACTTGACATCTGCCTTTGACACAGTGGACCATTCCTTCTTACTATAGAATTTCTGATCTCTTGGCATTAGAGAATTGGCTTTCTGTTGGATCTCCTTTTACCTAGCAGACAGGACATTCAATGCTCCCACTCACACACCACCTCTTCATCTCATCCCCTATGTGTCGGTGTCCCCAAGGTTCAGTTGTAGGCCAGGGCACTATGCTTAGGGCATGTGCATGCTACTTCCCTCTTAAAGGGACCATGTGCATTGCCCTAAGGTGTCCTCAGTCAATATCTGGGTGACATCTTCTAATTAAGGCTCCTCCTCCAATATGAAGGTGCCTGAGCAATGTTAATTAGCCTTGCATGCTTGCAAAAGAGAAACACTGGCGCTACACTAAAAGGGTTAATTTAAGAGACTAAAAGAAAAATTGTGTGGTGACAACTTAGAAGCTGCTGGTGATTGATTAGCAGGCTCTGTGTTTGCCTGCTGGGAGTAGTTTGTGAAATAAATGAGATAAAATCAACCACGCTAACTAAGGACACCACATGTGTGCCGTGTGAACACAACAATAAACAATTGGTAGATAAAAAAAAAATATGGACTTACTGACCGGTGAAGAAGAAATTCCTGAAAAGTTTTAGAGGAGGACCACTCCAGGTGTATGTGTGGCTTGAGCGTTATAGATAGGACAATGTCAGGACCTCCTCTAAAATTTTTCAGGAATTTCTTCTTCAGTGGTCAGTAAGTCCATTTTTTTTTCCTCTAAAACTTTTCAGGAATTTCTTCTTCAGTGGTCAGTAAGTCCATTTTTTCTTTTTTTTTTTTAATCTACCAATTGTTTATTGTTGTGTTCACACACGGCACACATGTGGTGTCCTTAGTTAGCGCAGTTGATTTTATCTGATTTATTTCACAGCTTTGCATGCTTGCTTGTTGTTGTCAGGTTCCGAGGTCTGCCCATCTGCTTGTCTACTCTGTACGCTTCTGCTTGTACCTGTCTGTGTGCTTCTATCAGCTGGTCCAGCCTGCATCTTCCAGGGCTCCTATGTCTAACATCCAGTCCAGCCTGCACCTGCCAGTTTCCATCTTTCTAACACCTGGTCCAGCCCGCACCTGCCAGCGCCTATCTGTGTAACACCTGGTCCAGTCTGCACTTGCCAGGGCTCTCCTGTTCCTCAGCTGGTCCAGCACGCACCTGCCAGATCCCACCTGTCTAACACACGGTCCAGTCCGAACCTACCAGTAGTCATCTGTTTAACTGCCAGTTCAGATCACACCTGCCAGTGCCTATCTGTCTAACACCCAGTCCAGCCGCACCTGCCAGTGCCTATTTGTCTAACTCCCAGCCCAGTCCACTTCTGCCAGTTCTCTACTCTTCATCAGCCGGTCCAAGGTGCACCTGCCATGGTCCATCTGTCTAGCACCCTGTCCAGTCCACACCTGCCAGCGCTCTCTCCTGCTCCCCAGCTGGTCCAGGCCACACCAGCCAGTTCCCATTTGTCTACCACCCGGTCCAGTCCACACCTGCCATTGCTCTCCTGTTCCTCAGCCAGTCCAGCCCGCACTTGCCAGTGCTTTTCTGTTATTCAGCTGGTCCCATCTGCACCTGTAGTTCCAGTGTAGTGGAAGTGGTGTCGGTCCCCATTATGCTAGTTCTATTTTGGTGAAATTGATACCACTTTGGTGGTGTCTGCCATTAATTTTTGGAAATGTGTTGACTACTGGTTGGGTCTCTTTCATGTGTGTTGCCTGTAGCAGTAGGACTCCGAGACCGTAAGAACTCCACTTCCCTGGACACAACTACCCGTGTTACTATCCTTACATTTTTCTGATGATCGTAGTCTATGAAACTGATATTTGTGCCACCTGAGAGTGGCTGAGCATCAAAGCAGGTTGAGCTGCTCCATGTGGTATCAGGGCTCCTAGCACAGCAGGCCAGCACTGATCCCTCATGTACCTTGTCTTAATTTGAAGTTCAATTCAAAGCTGTAAATGCTGGCCCAGACCCTGATACCTCATTCATGGCTGATTGCTGCCGTGCCATTCTAAAATTTGTACTGTAGGTGAATTGAATCCACTTTCCTGGTGTCTGCCCCTAATGTGATGTGCTTTGGCAGCTTTTGGGTTTGTTTGAAGGTGTTGTGTTTTCATTTGTGTTTGCCACCTATTGACTGTAATGACGTTCAGCTATGTTCGGCGAATAAATCGGCGATCATAATCCAAACCAAACATTGAAATATTCGCTCATCTCTAGTAAAAACGTGAAAATAAATAATCAAATTTTTCCCACAAAAATGTTCTTTAAGCCTCCAAAGGTTACCTGAAGAAAATGGGCCCAAAAAGTTTATTGTGCAAATTTTTCTGAGTACGCCGTTACCCCTTATGTGAGGGAAAAGTACTGTTTGGGTGCATGACAGGGTTCAGAAGGAAGGAGCGCAGTTTGACTTTTTGAATGCAAAAATGGTTGGAATCGAGAGAGGATGTCATGTCACGTTTGGAGGGCCTCCTATGTGCCTAAACATTGGAAACCCCCAAAAGGTGGCCTTATTTTGGAAACTAGACTCTTCAAGGAATATATCTACAGTATATGTGTCATGAGCACCTTTAAATCCTGGATGTTTTACATAAGTTTATAACGTAGAGCAGTGAATATAGAAAATTCCTTTTTTTTCCACAAAAATGTGGTTTTAACCCCTTTTTTTTATTTTTACAAGGGTAACAAGAGAAAATGGACCTCAAATTTTGTTGTGCAATTTCTCTTGAGTGCATCTTGAACCCACATGTGCTTCATCAAAATTGAAAATGCTGACCTGTGAAAATGAAAAAAAAATTGATATTTCCCATAAGAATGTTGTTTCAGCCTCAACTTTTTTCATTTTCTCAAGGACAGCATTAGAAAATGGATCCTAAAATTTATTTTACAATTTCTCCTGAGTACATGAATACCCCATGTGTGATCGAAAACTAAGTTTGAGAGAAAGTACAAAGCTAAGAAGGGAAGAAACGTCATATTGAAGTTCAGATTTTGCAGGAATTGTTTGAGGGTGCTTTTCACACCACTCGTGCCTCACAGAATTTTATAACATTTGACAGTGAAGAAAACATATTTACATCTTTACCACTAAAATGTTGCTTTGGCCCACATTTTTTTAAATTTTATCAGGGCTAATAAGAAGAAATGGACCACACAGTTTGTTTTGCAGTTTTTCCTGAGTGCGCCAATACCCTACGTGTAATCGGTAACTATTTTTCATGCACAGTGCAAAGCTCAGTAGAGAAGGAGCATCATATTATAGTGAAGATTTTACGGTTATGGTTTACAGGTGCCATGACCCACTTGAAAAGCCCCTGAGGTCCCAGAACAGCAGAATAAGTGACTCCATTTTACAAACTACACCACTCAATGAATTCATCCAAGGGTGATCATATTGACACCACAGGTACAGTTGTGCTCAAAAGTTTACATACCCTTGCAGAATTTTTGCTTTCTTGGCCTTTTTCAGAGAATATGAATGATAACACCAAAACTTTTTCTCCACTCATGATTACTGGTTAGGTGAAGCCATTTATTGTTAAAGGGAATCTGTCACCCTAAATTGGCGGGATATTTAAATGATGACAGTCAGGTCAGATGGGCGGTGTTTTGGGTACTTGCCTTAACATGTTGTTCGCCGCTGCCTCCATTATTTCTGGGAATTGTAGTCGTTGCCCTCCATATAACGCGCCCGCGCATTGCAATCTTGAATTGCGCACGCGCAGTATGCTTTGCCCGCAGATTGCAATGCGCAGGCGCGTTATATGGAGGGCAATGACTACAATTCCCAGAAATAATGGAGACAGCGGCGAACAACATGTTAAGGCAAGTACCCAAAACACCGCCCATCTGACCTGACTGTCATCATTTAAATATCCCGCCAATTTAGGGTGACAGATTCCCTTTAAAGTACTGCATTTTCTCTTTTTAAATCATAATGACAACCCAAAACATCAAAATGACCCTCATCTAAAGTTTACATACTCTGGTGATTTTATCCTGATAACATGCACAGAAGTTGACACAAATGGGTTTGAATGTCTACTAAAGGTAACATCCTCACCTGTTTTAGACACTGTAACAGCGCAGAGAGGCAGCTCCTAAATGCTGGCAGTGTTAGAAGATATATTTCATCTATTTATCTAGGTGGTTGTTTCTTACTCAGTTTAACTAGGTAGTGTCCTGTGTGCCTGCTCAACGTTCCAGCTATTTTTTTTGTTGCCATTACTGAGGTCCACAGACAAAGACAGCAGTGCACATGTCATACAAAGGTGTTGTGCACTGCTTCTATTGTGCTCCATGCACGAGTATAAATCTTATTATTTCACTAGCTAAATGTGAAACAGCATGCCATATCCCAAGTTGTCATTTAGTGCTGTGGTGACATAGCTCTTTGAGCTGTTGCACATGAAGAAATATTTTTGGGTGGCAGCTGCTAGCATGATTTACCATTCCATATCTCACCTTGTTATTTAGTGGCGGTGAAATTCCACAGTGTATAGCTCATGCACATTAAAAAAAATATACATTTTTTCTGTTGCTAAATGTGATGTAGCTCGCCATATTCCATGTTTTCATTTTGTGGTAGTGATATGAAACTGTCTGCAGACCTAACGCACATTGAAAAAAAATTATAATTGTTCTGTTGCAAAACGTGTTACAGCCCGCCTTATCCCACGTTGTAATTTTGTTGGGCACTAGGGTACATCTCACTTTCAAATTGTATGTAGCATCTCACGTGTTATAGAGGCCTAATCCACAGGCCTCAAAAAAATTCTTCTGTTACTAACGTCGTACAGCAGGGGACATCTCACTTTCAAATTGTTTGCAGCAATTAGTCTGTTAAAGAGGCCTAATCCACATTCACCCAAAAAATTATTCTGTTATCAATGTCATGCAGTAGGGGACATCTCACTTTCAAATTGTTTGTAGCAAACCTTCTTTTCCATACAGTCCTCATCCACACTCCAATAATTTTTTCTTCTGTGACTAACGCGATTCAGCACGCCATATTTCAACTTGTAATTTACTGCCTCTGAAATTCAGCTGTTTACAGAGCTGGTGTAGAGTTTAAAATCTAATTTTTTGTTGCTAATATTGTGCTCCTACCAAACTATCTGAGCAACATGACAGGGAATAAGCGAGGCCGTGGTGTAAGGGGGATTAGGCTTAGTGTTCAAGGTGTACGTGGGGTAGGTTGTAATGTATGTGAAAGCACTAATGAACCAACAGCGTCATGTCCTATGCAAAGACAACTGACAACTTCTGTTACTGGATGGGCTACTCCACTACCTTTCTTTGGCAGATGCACAGCAGTACGCATAGTTGATGAGGTCCAGAAAGTGCATGTGCTTAAGTGGATGGCAAGCGCAGCTTCAAGTGGCCTTTCCTACGGTGCCTACATCTCAACATCACACCCAGTACAGTCCACAGAGGTGGCACCCAAATTACCCTTGCTTCCCCCCGCTTCCCAGCTCTATAACCATACAACTGACTGTACGGAACCATAGATGGGTGAGCCTGAAGAGCGGTTTACACATTTTATGCCATGATAATCAGATATGTACTCAAAAGCTTCACAGAGACAAGAGGAGGAAATCTGCACCGATGACCAAAATTTTTTACCTTAGATCAGGGGCAGGACAAAGTAGGGTCCGAGCAGCATCATGACCCTCGTCATAAAACGTTAACCCCAGAGGGGGGAGGTGATCCTAATAAGACACAGATATCTAAGGCTAATGCGGACTGTTCTGTGATGTCAGTTCCTGAAGAGGAGGAGGGCGACTTCAAGGGCGAGGAATGTAATAATAAAGAGGATGATGATGATGATGATGATGATGAGATGGTAGATCCCAGTTGGTGTGAACATAGAGGCACACAGCTGAGTAGGTCATCTGAGGAGGAAGACGAGGAAGCTACATTGTGCCATATGTCGCAGATGCGTAGTGATGCAGCCACAGCGAGCAATGCATCCTCAGACACAACTGTGCCTCTGACCAGCAGCATCCGCTGGTCTGCAGCTCAAAGGGGTGGCAAGGTTTGCCTAGCCTGGGCCTTTTTTGACACTGCAAAGGATTAGCCAACTAACATAATCTGCCGACTTTGGAAAAAATACCTGAGTAGAGGTAAAAAGTGCAATAATTTGACTACTACATGTATAAACCTTCATATGTGCAATCAACATGCGTTACTCTGGGAATCCCAGTGCGCTAACATACGGACCAGTGGACCTCACCAACCATCAGTTGCCCCATCAATCACATCTCCTGTTTTTTCCTCCTCCTCTGTTACCGTGCCAACTATTGAGATGCAGGTCTTCGACCGCAGAACCTCGGGTTCTTTAAACGCTCCAGTCACGCTGACTGAAAGCCCGCCGTTAGCTGTAATGGGAGCAGACATGTCCGCTGTTTTTGACCGATCTCAGAGAACGAGCACACCACAAGTTTCTCAATCCACTGTAACATCTCCACCTGCACCTCTCTTACGGTCAAGCAGTTTGTCCGGTTCACTGTACTCTGCCCTCTCTCAGCACTGCAGCCTGTCCACAGTACCGAAAGTTGTGGTTACGTAAAAGATTGTTTCCTCCTACGCATGTCAAAGCTAAGAGGTTGAACTGGTTGATACAGACGGTTTCCGAAAGCTGATGGCCATCGCAGTCCCCCAGTACCAATTGCCCAGTCGCCATTACTTTTCTAATAAAGCTGTGCCTTCTCTACACCAGCATGTCGCAGGCAACATCATTTGTTCCTTGATTAAATCTATGTCTGCCAAAGTGCATTTCACCACAGACACTTGGACGAGTAAACATGGCCAAGGGCGTTACATCTAACTGACCAGCCAATGGGTGACTGGTGGCTGTGGGGGCAGGCGTTGCTCCACAAGTCTTGGAATTCCCAAGGTTTTCAGGACAAACCTCTACATTTAGCACTTCCTTTACTGCCTCTTTGTCTTCCTCTATCTCCCCTAGGGCCTCCACCTGTGTCATCAACCTCAGTCTTAATGAGACACACGTTCCAACAGTGCAGAGCGAATCCCCCCACCTCTGTACTGCACAACCAGGGTTCACCGCAATCAGGCATTGTTAAAATTGGTATGCCTTGGAGATCACAGTCATACAGCTGAAGAGTTGTGCACAGCTCTCCAGGCTGAGTATGAGTAATGGCTGTCTCCGCTGAACCTGCATCCAGGGAAGGCCATGTTCAATTACTGTGCGATCCTGGTGGTGGCCCTACAGCAAGGCAAGCTCACACACGTGCCTTGCATGGCTTACATCCTCAACCAGGTGGTACAGTGTTTTCTCCACCTCTATCCTGGCCTGGGTGAGCTGCTGCAGAAAGTACGAAAGCTGTGTGCTCACTACCACCATTTGCACCCCTCAGTTGATCAACTTGCATTGATACAGAAGTCTTTATCCATTCCAGTTAACAGTTTGATATGGAATGTGACGACATGGTGTAATTCCACTCTGTATATGTTTCAGGAACTGTGGCAGCAGCAACTCGCCCTGACGCAGTATGTCATGTCGTATAGCCTGGGTCAATGCAGTACGGACGTAGTGCATATCACGTTTACAGAGTGGTCACATATTTACGACCTCTGCACCTTTTTGCACAGTTTTGAAATGGCTACTAACATGGTTAGCGCTGACAATGCCAACATCAGAATCACTATTCTGGTCATCTAAATGCTAGAGCAGTCTTTGAATAGCCTGCGGGAGGTGATGGTGGTCTCAGAAGAAGAGGATGAAGCAGAGGAGGATGCGGAAGGGATAACACTGTCTCAAAGTTTCAGACTGTCATCACACAGGTGGGTGCCAAGGGAGGGTGGATTAATGCGATCGGGGTGGCTGGTGATAACAGACAAACTGTTGTCAAAGGTGCAAGATCTGAGGAACAAAAAGAAGAGGAAGAAGAGGTGGCGAGCAACTGTCAGGAGATGAAGAGGATAATCCTCCCCTATCTGTTGTTCGTGGTTGGCAGGAGGGGACTGAGGAAACATACATCAGTGTTACTCAGCCACCAACACAGAATGGGCTCAGACCTCATGGTAGAGCCCGATATATGAGTGTATTCTTGCTGCACGATCTGCAACATGATCCTCGTATAGATATGATTAGAAATAGTGCTGACTACTGGGTTGCAACTCTGTTAGATCCACGTTATAAAAGCAAATTTTGCAAGATGCTTCCCACCCTGCAAAGGGACCTGCGAATGCTATAGTATCAAAACACACTTTTACACAACCTTAAGAGAGCTTTTCCCCAAGACAGGAGTGAAGCACACAGTTCAAGTAGCTCTACACTTTCAACCTCCGGCATGTCAATTCATCAATGCCAAAACATTAGCTGCTGCAGCAGCAGTAGTGTAAGTGGAAGAAGCAATTTCTGTGAGTTGTTTGACACTTCTTTTAGACCAGCTTGAGCAACAGCACAACAGAGTCCAAGTCTTACAAGTGGTGAATGAATGGAGAGGATGGTGCAGAAGTATCTATCACTGAATATCAATACCATCAGGGAGGGTTTGGACACTTTCACATTTTGTTCTTTCAAAATGGATGAATGGCCTGAGCTCGCCTCACACGCCTTGGAGGTTTTTTGTGCCCGGCAGCCAGCTTTCTCTCCGAACGTGTCTTCAGTGCTGCTGGTGGTATCCTGATGGATAAGCACAGCCTGCTGTCACCTGAAAGTGTAGACCACCTAGCTTTCATCAAGATGAACAAGTCATGGATCTCAAAGGACTTTTGCACTCCTATCAGACTGTACAGACTAGGCAATATTGCATTTTTTAATATGATGCATTAATGTTGCCTAACAGCACTCTGTGATATCTTTAGTGTGGCTTCTGTGTCTGCTGTTGCTGCTGCTGCAAACGTTAACACAAACTTGTGGAAATGTGAACAGTCATAGTTGTTCTACAATTTCTGGGTTGGCTGTAGTGGAAGACATGTCAGTTCCAATTATATTATTTCTACTCTTGCGAAATTGATCCAACTTCTGTGGTGTCAGGAGGACCTCATTTTTAAATTTGATAACTCCTGGTTGGGTGTCCATCTGCTGTTTTGGGTGTAGTGGAAGACCTGTTTTTCACTATTATACTATTTATACTCTTGTTAAATTTATGCCACTTCTGTGGTGTCAGGCCCTCATTTTTTTAAAATGAAAACTCCTGGTTGGATGTCCATCTGCTGTGTTTGGTGTAGTGGAAGACCTGTCTTTCGCTATTATACTATTTCTACTCTCGTTAAATGTAAGCCACTTCTGTGGTGTCAGGCCCTCATTTTATAAATTTGAAAACTCCAGGTTAGGTGTCCATCTGCTGGGTTGGGTGTAGTGGAAGACCTGTCTTTCACAATTATACTATTTCTAATCTCGTGAACTTTATGCCACTTTCATGATGTCAGGCCCTCATTTTATTAAATGCGAACACTTCTGGTTGGGTGTCTATCTGCTCGGTTGGGTGTAGTGGAATAACTGTCGGTCCTTATTATGCTATTTATACTATGGTGAAATTGATGCCTCTTTGGTGGTGTTTGCCAATAATTTTTGGAAATGTGAAAACTCCTGGTTGGGTGTCCTTCTGCTGGGTTGGGTGTAGTGGAAGAACTGTTGGTCCCTATTATGCTATTTATACTGTAGTGAAATTGATGCCTCTTTGGTGGTGTCTGCCAATAATTTTTCGAAATGTGAACACTCCTGCTTAGGTGTTCATCTGCTGTGTTGGGTGTAGTGTAAAAACTGTCAGTCCCTATTATGCTATTTATAATGTGGTGAAATGGAAGTCACTTTGGGAGTGTTTGCCAATAATTTTTGGAAATGTGTACAATCCTGGTTGGGTGTCCATCTTCTGGGTTAGGTGTAGTGGAAGACCTGTCGGTCCCTATAATACTATTATACTAATTATACTGTGGTGAAATTGATGCCACTTTGGGAGAGTCTGCCAATAATTTTTGGAAATGTGAACACTCCTGGTTGGGTGTCCTGGTTGGGTGTAGTGGAAGACCTGTAGGTCCCTATTTTACTATTTAGACTGTGGTAAAATTGATGCCACTTTGGTAGTGTCTGCCAATATTTATTTTAAATGTGAACACTCCTGGTTGTGTGTGCATCTGCTGTATTAGGCATAGTGGTAGACCTGTCAGTCCCTATTATACTATTTCTTCTGTGGTGAAATTGATGGAACTTTGTTGGTGTCTGCCACTAATTTTTGAAAATGTGTTGACTCCAGATTGGATCTCCTTCATGTGTGTTAACTGTAGCAGTAGGCCTCCGAGACTGTCAGGCCTCCACTTCATTGAAGTCAGCTACCTGTGTTACTGCTGTCCTTTGATTTTTCTGACAATGATAGTCTACAAAACTGATATTTGTGCCACCTGAGTGTGGCTCAGGATGAAAGCAGGTTGAGCTGTTGTATTTGATATCAGGGCTCCCAGCACTGCAGGCCTACACCAATCCCTCACACTCCTCGTTTTAATTTGACGTTCAATTGAAAGCTGTAAATGCTGGCCCAGACCAAAATACCTAATGCATGGCTGATTGCTTCAGTGCCATGCTACAATTTGCATTGTTGGTTAATTGAGGCCACTTTTCTGGTGTCTGTCCCTTATTTGATGTGTTTTGGCAGCTTTTGAGGCTCCTAAAAAGTGTTGTGCATGCGTTAGTGTTTGCATCCCATTAGCTTGAATGACGTTCGACTATGTTCGGCGAATAGTCGAAGGATAAATCGGTGAATATAGCAAATTCGGCGATCGTAATCCGAACCGAACATTGAAAAATTTGCTCATCTCTAATTACAATTCAGTTTTTAATTATGCATTAACATAAATACATGTATAAAGAGTGAACTCTCTGACGTTGCTATGTGTACTCTTCTCCTTATCTATACTCTGAAAAAGTACAATTAATGTGATCGTCCTCCTCCATGAAGACTCTCTTGTGCTTGGCACTGAACTGTGACATACTTCGTCCTACTACTTGCTGATATTCTTAATACTGTGCTACTGTGCAAGAAGCTGAAGGAAGATCAGAAATTCAGAAAAAAAGGACAACATTTAGTTGAGTGCTCTGGAACTTCTGATTTCAGAAGACGTAAATACTTATATCCCCCCAAATAATTGAGAAAAGTATTCAAGGAGTGATACCTTTATTGGCTAACCAGAGAAATTATATTTGCAAGCTTTCAGAGCTCCTGAAGCTTTCCAAGCTCTGAAAGCTTGCAAATATATTTTCTCTGGTTAGCCAATAAAGGTATCACTCCTTGGATACTTTTCTCATTTTTTTTTGGGACATAAGTATTTACATCGATTTTTCTGGCTAACACGGTACCACAATATTATTTTGTTTTGTACATCGTCTGATTTCAGAAGAAAACACAATCAGATACAGAAGTCTACAAACCCTTTTTTTCATAATTTCTTAAAGGGAAACTGTCGTTATTGACAGCTTCTGAAGAGCCTATAGACTTAAACGTCTGAGCGGTAAACATATAAATTTGCAGTTATGCTTTTGAACATCATGGCAGAGTAACCAGTTGCAGGAGATTGTGTAGTTGCAGGAGCAGGAAAACAGCTGTAAGACACAGTCAGACTCCCCTAAGAAAAGGAAGAGGATGGGATATTTTCTCTACCTTCCTGATCAGTGTGTACAGAGTGCTGAGCAGTACCAGAAGTGCACATAGGTTTTGTATTGTCTATGGCCGCTGAAATTTATATTCTGAAATTTGTGAAAAGTCATACTGATTGCATTCTGTATTGAAATACTATTAATATTTATTTAAAAAATTGGACTTAATTTACCAGATTGAATTTGTACTATTTCAGATTCATCTTGTACATTACCTGTTCATGTGACCAAGTCCTTTCAGAGCCATCCTTAACACAAGTATCAACTCTCAGTTCTGTGCCTGTTGCTCCATGTTTGCTGTCAATACAAAGATTGGACGCCACATTTCTCATCTGTTAATGGATATAGAAAGAATAATATCATATTTATAAATTAAGAAAGAAAAAAGATCAAATACCTCTATTAGAGTTGCCTTCAGTATTTTAAGATTGGACAATTAGACGTACACTAGACACAATAGCTGTAGATGCTTTCTAATTTCATCAATTCTCATTAGAACAAAAATAAATATGGTGTCATACCAAATACCAGTTATGTAAATGTTAAAGTTATGTTAAAGTGATTGTCCAGGACTTATGTTCTGATGAAGATAAGTCATTACTATTAGGTCAATGTGCATCTGAAACCTGACAGCCTTACGATTATCTGTTTGCAATTCCCACTGCAGTTGGATGTTTAGAGCCACAACAGATCATACAATTGGAGCATTTCTCAGGTGGGGATGTCGGGTGTTTGACCCCATTGATCTAATCAGTAACATAAGAAGAGGTCATTAATATATAAGTTCTACTCAATGACTTTGAAGGGACTAGGCAAACAGTCGATCGATCATGCCAAGATTCTAAATTGCCAAATTGTGAGGATTTTACAGAAAAATTCGATTTGCAGTAAATTTATCCTGCACAAATTGAGTGCCCTTTATTATGCTCTGAAGTGATTTCAGCACGTGATGGTAAGAAGAGGTGCTAAGGACCGGAAGGGGAATAGTGAGCAGAGGAGGCATCTGGAAAGGTAAGCAGAGACGTGAGTATTAATTTTTTTTTCTTTTTTTAACCTTTTGCTGGCCTTATACAGCTTATCTAAATATCCACAACTCTGCTGAATTCACATAGAGTAAATTACTAAGCATTCTTATTTTAAAGTACCGTATATACCCATGTATAAGCCGAGATTTTC
>VIAB01014458.1:30713-46263 GCA_009801035.1 Oophaga pumilio | reverse complement strand
ATATTTTTCGATACCGAGCAGTATCGCTCAACACTACTGCTGGCACATTGGTTAACCTAAAAGGTATGACAATATTTTCAAATAGACCCTCAGATGTTTAATGTTATGCTCGCACCCTGACTGGTTGGCGCAAGCGTGGGGGGTTGTGGCCCCACTTTGCCACAAACCAGACTACCCTGGAAGGGGCGTGACTAAGCAGCTACCTTGGTGTTCGTTGGAGCCTCTGATGATGACGTCAGGCTTGTGCGGCAAGTAGCTGCCAGGTACCACTCCAGGGCGGTGTCTGGCTGTAGCAGCTGATCCCACAGGGGAACAGAACAATATGACAGGTGTGGGCAAGTACAGACAGGCACAACTGGTACTATGGCGGGCACGACTGGTACTCTTGGTAGACAGGCAGGCATGGCTGAGACACTGGCAGAAAGACAGGCATGGCTGAGACACTGGCAGACAGGTGGGCATGACTGAGACACTGGCAGGCAGGTGGGCACGACTGAGACACTGGCAGGCAGGCATGGCTGAGTCACTGGCAGGCGGGCACGGTTGAGACAAAAGGAACAGCAACTGACTTGGAAGGCACAGGAACACTGGCAGGTAGGAATGGAACAAGGGAACAAGTAGGGACTTGTTCAGACTGGAGAAGCTGTGGCTGGTTCAGGAAGGACAGAGACACAGACTGGAATGAGAAATATAGGTGAACAGGTAGGGACCTGTTCAGAATGGTGGAGCTGGAACTGTAGGGAGCAGAGTGGGAGTAGAGTAGAGCCACCGGTTGCGGAGCAGAAGGGAAAAACCACAGGTTTTGGAGCAAGGCAGAACCCCAAGGAGCAGCGCAAGGCAAAGCCGCAAGGTGCTGAGCAAGGCAGAACTGCAAGGAGCAGAATAAGACAGAGCTGCAAGGAGCAGAGCAAGGCAGAGCGGAACCGCAGGTAGGTGGAGCAAGTGCAGAGATGAACCGCAGGTAGGTGGAGCAACGCAGAGCCGCTAGGTGTGGTAAGCAGAGCGGCTAGGTGTGGTGAACAGAGCAGAGCCACTAGGTGAGGCGAGCAGAGCAGAGCCGCTAGGTGCAGCGAGCAGAGCCGCTAGGTGCGGCGAGCAGAGCAAAGCCGCCAGGTGCAACAGTCTGACCAGAACCACAGTGGACACTAGGATACACACAGCAGGTGGGAAAGGCTACAAACAAGGGTATAAAGAACACAGAAATAGGACTGAGTACAGACAAGGTCAGGTACAGGAACAGGTGCAAGAACTAAGGACAAAGGCCTCTGTATTCTGCTCCCAGGGTGGCGGACTAAACAAGAGACACAGGAAACAGGCACAGAAACAGATCTGGGTATACAGCCCCCAGAGAAGGCGGAAAACAGGAGAGGACCAGGCAGCTCAGCAGCAAGACACTGACTGAGATAAATTGTTGCACAGGCCTCCTCCTATGGGCGGGAATGCCTTAAGTATCGGATGTCTCTTGCCAATTGGCTGGGGACACCTTAGAAAGGTGCACACTGTCTCTATAAGACTTAGGAAGTGCCGGCGCCGCCCCCCTAAGCACAGAGCCAGGAAGTATGCAAAGAGCAGGCAGGAGACATGAGGTACACAGCATGGAGCCGGCAGAAGACAGAACTCACAGCATGGCCCAGAGTAGTGAGTAAACTGGTATGTAAGGCAGGTGGGGGATGGGAGGCCATGCAGTGATGCTGGCAGGATTGTTACATTTAAAAAGCCATTTTTCACACATCACCTTTCCAAATGCATATCAAATTATAAGCCTCTCTAAAATCAAGTTCAGAAAACCATAAGCTAATTGTATAGGTCAGGTATGTGTGGAAGAGAATATATATTTTTAAATGTGATTTTGTTTAGTTCAAAAAAATCTAGGCGAGGACGGAGGCCACTATCTATCTTTTTAACAAAGTAAAACTCAGCCGCTACTGGAAGAGGAGGAGGGATGGATATGACATTTCCAGAAACTCTGTTCAAATAATCCTTCACAGTTGTATGTTCAGGCTCAGACAAATTGTACAGGCGAGGCTTAGGTAATTCGGCATTAGGTATAAAATTAATAGCACAAGCATAAGGATGATGGGGATATAATATCTCTGCGTCTTTTTCTGAGAACACATCTACAAAATCTTTCAGATACCTCGGTAAACTTTCCAGACTAGCGGAGAAAATTTATACAGAACTCATACATCTTTTATGACAATTGAGGCTCCACTTAATAATATAATTCCAACACCAATCACTAACAGGAGTTTGAAGAAGTAGCCATAGAAAACCCAATACAAACCAAGCAGGTACATTAACAAGAAAAAGTAGGAAATGGATTCAGAGTGACGTGTACCCACTAGAATATTAAACAACACCATTACCAGCTTGACATGATTTTGAAGTAGTGGTGTTCTGTCAATGGCAAAAATTTGAATTAATCTTTCCAAACTAACTATCCCTAATCCTAATTTCAGAATAAGTCCTGAATCAATAAAGTTGGCTCCAGACCCTCAGTCAATGTAAGCTAACGTTGATAACAACTGGTTCTTGAACCCATAGTAGTGGCAAAGTCAGATATTGCTTCAACGTTTCCTCTCAATAGCACGAGAGCTGGCAACTCCAACTTCCATCAATTCCAACTCAGGTAAAATGACAGGCTCAGGGTGAATGACCGAAGCACCCTGCCGCTCTCTATGCCTCTTCTGAATTCTGTGATCTATTTGCATGACCTTGGTCATGGCATCCCCCAGAGAACAAGGTGGAGTGTGAAGAGCCAGAGTGTTTTTAAAAGTTTTGGATAGACCTTTACGGAACTGCCACCTGAGAGCTGCATCATTTAACAGAACTTCAGTGGACCATTGCTGGAACTCGGTACAAAAGTCAGCGACCTTAATCCTGTCGGGTTCGCCATAGATCAAACCCAAGGCATCAAAAAAAAAAAGCATCAATTGAAGACAGTTTTGGGGCATGAGGGGACAATTAAAATGGCCAGGACTGAAGGCCCCCTTACAGTAGGGAAACAATTATCTCCATCTACTGGAATGTATTACACGAAAATATAGTCTACAGCTCTCCCTGAACATCTTTAACTGTTTTTTTCTCCTCTCCAAAATGTATCAAAGAGAGACACTATAGATTTGGGAGAGACTAATTGTACATCAGAAGGTGCAGATATCATAGCTACTGCTTGCAGAGGAGAGCTATGGGAAGCATTCATCACACTAGACAATTGACTCTGCAGCTGTAAATGTGACAGTTCGAGATTCCGGTACTCCTTATCTCCATTGCACGATCCGGAATCATATGCAACAGATTCGCCACCTGAGCAATGTGAGGCTTGTAAGCATCACTTCTCATGCACAAGCCATGTGACAGGGGATTCAAGAGGTCTGGGATCAAATAGCAAAGGTGCTCATCATATAGAGAGGAGCAAGACAAAAGCTTAAACAGGTCACAGTCCGAGATCAGATTTCCGGGGAGGTAGCAGATTAAAACAAAGGGGCTAGGCAAACAGATGATCAAAGTCAAGATCCAAGGTCTGGCAGTAAAAGATCAGAGTAACAGCAATAAGAAAGGCACACACACCACTGAGCAAAAGCTAAGACTGGCTATCTTCTCATTGTTGTCAGCCAGCTAAATAGCCAGGCAATCACCCTGAAAGGGTGACACCTGGAAGAAACCCAGCAGGCCCAGCCAGATAGAGCTGCAGGGCAATCCTTTAACAATACTGATAGCCCAGCATGTGCCTGCATACTATAGGACAGCTGACCTTTCACTCACAATACTGCCAGCCCAGCACACCCCTGAATTCTATAGAATGGCCAAGCTGTCATTCACAATACTGACAGCCCAGCACACTCCTGGTATTAATTCGGTGGCCAAGCTGTCAATGACTACATCCCTACTAGTACACGATGAATGGC
Source organism: Oophaga pumilio (assembly GCA_009801035.1). NCBI lineage: Eukaryota > Metazoa > Chordata > Amphibia > Anura > Dendrobatidae > Oophaga > Oophaga pumilio. Next base: position 42,355 of record VIAB01014458.1, on the reverse strand, counting down.
AGGATCATGACAGATATTTCAATTATTGTATAAACTTAAATAGGTTGTCTTATGAAAACAAGTTATTATTACCTATGCACAGGACAGTTGATAACTTATTGATCAGTGAGGATCCGACTGATTGGCAGAACGGGGCTCTTTTATCCACATTAAAATGGAGTGTCAGCATACATGTTCAACAACCTCTCCATTCACTCCTTATAAGGCTGCTGAGCGCTATGCAGGGCTTTTTACGTTACCACAACATAGAATGAATCAAGTGATATTTGGTCTTTCACAATGCCGCTCCAGTCTAACAGGGATAAAAATATCCTGTCAGCGATAAAAATTACTTGACCTGAAGATTGGTGGAAGTACCAAATGTTGGGCCAGCACCAGTCAGTAAGTTATCACAGTAGAATTTCTTTAACTGTATAATGTAGGGGTAAAATACCTATAAAAAAAAGCATACTCTGACTTTTGCAGCCTACAATGATTGTTCAATTCACTGACAGCTATCTTAGATCTTGAAATGCTGAGAAACAGAATTAAACATTTTGCAGATAGTAGTTTCTACTTGGTCCAACATTTTATCATGATTTTTGCTAATTGTGTGTAAATTGTTTATCTCTAGTAATCAATTATATATCATTAACATAGTCTTAAGGGTATGCCACACTAAACGAGATCGCAAACGAGATCGCAAACAAGATCACTAAAACGTCACTATTTAGCGATCTCGTTAGCGACCTCGTTGTGTGTGGCATGTAGCAACGATGTGGCCCCTGCTGTGATGTCGCTGATCGTTCACTAGCGTTCTGGACTGGTTTTTGATCGTTGGCGTCCTGCTGGTGAGCCTATATCACTGTGTTTGGCACCTTTTGCGAATGACGAGCGACCTCGTTTGTGACGCATATGAGTTTAGCATCACGGAGTGGATCGCAATATCTGTAAGTTCTCTTTTGCGTCACAGAGAGGATCGCAGAAGTTGCAAAGCAGGCTAGCAGGACGCAGAGAGCAGGAGCGATGCTGGAAATTCCTATGAATCAGAAGTGCTCAGTACATGCTAATGACATCCTAACGACCGCCAAAGTCGTTAAAGAGATCGCTGACCGCTGATGAGTTGTTTATGAGATCTCCTGTTTGGCAGCTACTAGCGACCTAAAAGAGATCACACCAACGATCTCATTAGCTTGCGTCGTTATCGAGATCGCTAACGAGATCGCTAAGTGTGGCAGTACCTTTAGAGCCCATGAAGAGTTAATACATTGGATTAGCAAAGGTGACCATGCGGTGTAGATTAATACAAGATGAGGTCATATCTGAAATTTCTTTATTTATAAGCTAACATTTGCAAATGCATTGTTAGCTTGTATGATTCTACTAACTTTTTTTGAGAATATTAAACAATTTATGTTTCCGTCATTGAAAAATGAAGTTTTAAAACAGGCTTTATAAGTTCATTTTCCAACAGAAACTTGGTCTACCACAAGAAAATGGGGAATAATTAATACTGTTAAAAATAAGTTTAAATTAGTTCAGTAATTTAATTTAAATTGATCATTTTAAAAAGTAAGGCTGGACATACACATTAGATGGCTTTTGATCGAATGATCCTTCGGCCGATCATTCTGCAGACAGCCATCTCATCTCGTCCATCTGAGTGCTCCTGTGTTCTTTCTGAGGAAGCCACTGACTTACACATTAGCCAACGGCTAATCTCAGAGAGACCAATGCGGTCATCAGTCAGAAATTTAAGTTTGTCCAGCAGTCCATTTACAGGGGTACTTTCAAGATGGAAGTTGGTTTCCATCTAAGAGATAAGATATAAATAAATTCCCAATTGCTGGGGGGGGGCGAATGAAAATGTATATCCTATCTTATTCTGAGAACTTATCCTTATCCTGAGAACTTATCCAGAGAACCGTGGCTCTGAATAGAATGGAGCAGTGGTCAATAATGTGCACTACTGCTCCTTTCTTTCTCAAAAGAGTTATTCACTAAATGGACAACCCTTTCTCAATCGCTAGGTTTACTAAAATTAAAATAATAACACATAAATTCATCTGTTACAGGCACCATTCAAGCACTGTTATGTCACCCAATGCCTTCAGCCAAGCAGTGTCTGTTTCACTGTCTCCTCCTTTACATGTAAATGACAGCCGAAGGAAGTAAGTGGTGAGGCTGTTCTGACTTCCTCTGATTTTTTTAAAAAAAGGGCAAAGTGAAGTGGTCAATGATTGGCCTTGGGATCATGTGACATAACAATGTCATGCAAGACCCAGGAGAACCAGTGCTGACACCACTAGAAGAGCACCAGCATCAGAGAGGAGTACAGATGTTATTATTTTACTTAGGGGAAATATAGTGATTGAGAAGGGGTTGTCTTAGTAGTGGAAATCCCCATTAATGAAACTGCCTGAGACATAAAAATAGATGGAGTGGCAATGTGTATAACTAGCCACCACTTCATACACACAGGGCTCTTCAGAGTCCTTGTTCTTGAGATCGGTTGGTTCTTAAAGGTCAGATCTCAGTGATCAAGAAGTCATACCTCATTCTGTGTCTTGGGTGATAACCTTCAATCTTGAGAATACTCCATTAAGTACAATTTTTATATTTTTATTTATTAGAGAAAGTTGTAAACAAATGGTTTGCAAGCAATAAAAAGTCTTGTGTGCAAGCGCTAGTAATTATTACTTAAAATGAATGTGGATAATTTGCTTTTTGTCTCTGGATATACAGCAAGAATCTTAATCTTTTCACACCGTGAATGTATTATAAATTATATATAATAACAAGGAATTCTCAAGTCCCTAATTCAGCATGCTTTACTTATTATCCTGTTCTGTGTTGAGGCAATCACACATAGAATTATGTTGTTTAGCAAGATAACGTCTTGATGCAAGAATGCTGATTAGAAATATGTAAAGGCACTACTACACTTAAGCAAAAGCAATTATGTTAGTCATATCTTATCTCAATTTTAGTACTTGTGCTCTGATTATAAATACTGCTCATTGCTTTTATATTTGGTATCTTATGTTTGCGCTGAATAGTAATAAGGATCTTGCAATTTACTCATTAATAACTTAACATGACTGTTCAGACTTATTTTACATATGTTCACATAAGAGCTATTAATGATTGTTCTTGGTAAAGTAACATAGTACAGAACTTTAGCTAATAAATATTAAAAAAATAAAAAGAAAAATACTTTAAATTCAAAAAGAGAATAACTTTAGAAATAAACTGATAGGTAATGTGACTGTCTGTAGGGTGGAGGTAAAATACATTTTATTATTATTTATTTAACGGCCTTCAGCTCGATCTCCTGGCGACTTGATGGATGAACGCTCTGTAGGAAGAGCAAGCTTGTGCACGTCTAAATTGGTCCAACAGGGTCTTCTCTGTCACTATCTTGATTGTGATCAGGCTGCTGGTCTTCCTTTTCACCTTGTTCCTTCTGTTTTTCTGACCATGATGTCCTTCTCCAGTGTTTGCGCGCTTTGTATCATGTGTGCAAAGTAGGCAAGTCGTAGCTTGGTGATCATTCCTTTAAGGGACATGTGTGGCTTGATTTGTTCCCAATTTGATTTGTTTAGTCTCCTGGCCATCCTTGGTGTTTATAACATCCTTTCACGTATTTCAAAGGCATTGATTCTTCCTCTTCCTTTTCTTTATCGTCGAGGTTTGCATCCACATGTTACTGCAGAAAAGACCAAACTATATACGAGCCTTATCTTTGTGGCCAGTGAAATGTTCTTTGATTTGAAGACCTTGTCCAGTGACTTAATTGTTGATTTGCCCATAGCTATTTTCCTATTGACTTCCAGTGTCATCGCTGCATCTTAAGTTATCATTGATCCAAGCTTGGAAAAAGGCTTGGCAATCTACTTTCATATAATGGCAAGAAAACTTGATGGAGAGCACAACTAAAGGAATTCGCTACAGTAATAGAAGTTGCACCACTGGGTCGGAAGGCACTCAATGAGCTACTGGGGAAAAGCCAATAGTTGATCTGAGCATAATCAGAGCTCATGATGGGCCAAGGTCAAAACTGCAATGACTACTTGGTGCTGATATTGCTTGGTCAAAAGCGAAGATCAACAGCCTCAGGGAAATCATAACGTTCAGAATTTGGAATGTACGAACCATGAACCAAAGCAAACTCGACAACGTCAATAGAGATGGGAGAACCCTAACAGTAAAGTTCATCATCCGTACCGAACACCTACTGTTCGGGCACGGACACCATACACGGACTTCACCAGGAAGTCCATGTTACTATTCCTGTTCGGCTGCCTGAACACTGGGTGTTTGTTGCGCTGTCATGTGCATGGCAGCGCAGCAAATACCACTTGTGATCAGCAGTGAAATCATCCCCGCCAGTCAGAGAACCGCTGTTCCCATGCTGTCAAAAGACAGCGTGAGCGCTCAGCTGTGATTGGAGGTATAAAATTCACCTCCGGTCACTGGTGTCAGCTAATGGGACTACTGATTCCATCATCCGACACCTACTGCCGCTAATTACATTGAGAGCAGAAGTGGCGGATGGGAGTATTCATTTGCCTCTCCTGTGCTGTAAATAAATAATAAAAAAAATGGTGTGGGTTCCCCTGTATTTTTGCTATCCAGTCATACAAAACTCACAGCTGGGGGTTGCAACCCTCAGCTGTCAGCTTCAGCAAGGCTAGTTATCAAGAATAGAGAAGTCCCCACGCTGTTTTTGTAATTATTTAAATAAATAATTAAAAAAAACAGCATGGTGTCCTTCCCATTTTTGACAAGGACAAAATGACATGGATATTGGCCCCCCCAGCGTAAAAATAGCTGCCCACAGCTGCCCAGAAATGGCACATCTATTAGATGTGCCAATTCTGATGCTTTGCCTGCCTCTTCCCACTTGCCCTGTGGCGGTGGCAAATGGGGTGATAGTTGGGGGGTTGATGTCACCTTTGTACTGTCAGGTGATATCAAGCCCACAGCTTCGTAATGGGGAGGCATCTATAAGAAACCTATCCATTACTAATCCTATAGTTGTATGGTAAATAAAGACATAGCCAGAATAAAGTACTTTAATTGAAAGAATAACACAGACTCCTTTAATAATTTTAATGAAACCATACTTACGACCTCGCCTAATTCCACTGAAGCCCTTGATCTCCTGTAATAAAGCTAAAATAAAAAAGCAACACTATAACATATCTGTCCATCGCTCTGTCCCAAGCCGCAATACATGTCTGAGGGATAAACAGTTTTCAACCTGGATGGTGCCAAGATGCGACTGACCAGGCTGAGAACCACTGATGAATGAGATGCTGCGAGCGCAGCCTCAAAGACTGGTGGTGGTGACGTCATTGAGGTTACAAGTAGTAAAGAAGAAACTCCGCACTCAACGTAGATAAATTGCAAAGTGAAAAGATTTTAATGGCGTCCATGCAGTGTAGTACAATAGAACATTTCGGTCACATGACCTTCATCAGCTACCAACAGTTTGTACTGCTCAGGAATTATGGACTAATCCTAGATTCGCCTTTGTGGGGGTAACGATACTACCAATGGGAGGTAAGTATAAGTCAGGAGGATGGCATAAAATGGCCAGCCTTATGTGGGAAAAGCAGAACGTGCCAATGCCTGCAACAGTGTGATACGGTGCACATTCTGCTCTTTCCACATAAGGCTGGCCATTTTATGCCATCCTCCTGATTTATACTTACCTCCCATCGGTAGTATCGTTACCCCCACAAAGGCGAATCTAGGATTAGTCCATAATTCCTGAGCAGTACAAACTGTTGGTAGCTGATGAAGGTCATGTGACCGAAACGTTCTATTGTACTACACTGCATGGACGCCATTAAAATCCTTTCACTTTGCAATCTATCCAAGTTGAGTGCGGAGTTTATTCTTTACTACTTATGGTTTGGGCCCCTACTCTGGCACCTTCTTGAGGTTGTGCACACATTACCTAATTGTCACTGAGGTTACATCTAGTCACTGAGGCTCTGTTCCAAGCTGGGCTGAATTGCATTGACCTCGGTGAGATCCCCTCTAGCACCGTGAGAAAAACTCTTAGATTAGTCTGGCATGACTTGTTTGCTACAAACTATACTGACTCTGGTTAGTTCTTATACAAGTACTTACGTACATGCTGTTTACTAATTTGTTCAAATATCTTTCCTGGTATAAAAGTAAAGCTCACTGGCCTGTAATTTCCTGTCTCCATCTTCTTTCCTTTTTTTGAAGATAGGGACAACAAGGCTGAAAGGCTGCAGCACAGCCAATCAACAAGTTGTAGACTGTGGACACTTCCAAAGCCATTTCAGCCATGCCAAGTATTGTATAAAGGCTGAATCATGAGTGCTGCTGCCTTTCTGCTCTTATTAGTGTACGGATAGGACAGAGCTGGAGCGAGGGACAGATTTTGACAGTGCATGTTACACAAAAGCCGCTCTGTTTACTCTGCAACCCATATCTGTGGGAGTCCTGTACTAAATGTTGCTGTGTTTGGCTCTGCAATCCATATCTGTGGGAGTACTGGGCAAAAAACTGCTATGTTTACTTTGAAACCCATATCTGTGGAATACTGTGCCAAAAAGTTGCTGTGTGTATGTTGCAACCCATATCTGTGGGAGCACTGTGCCTTTAAGCACCGGTGTGTACTCTGCCCCACTGTCTGAAGGAGTAGCCTTTAAGCTGGTGTACTCTGCACCCCCCACCTGTGGGAGTACTGTGCCTTTTAGCAACTGTGTTTTTTTTAGTAGTCTTTGAAATTAATAATTGGCATAAGCTGTCTCGTTGCCATTTCTAGGCCAAAATAAAAAAAAATTCTAAACCGGTGTGTTTTAATCAGTAGTCTGGGAAATAAATAAATAAATAGCATCATCAGTCTCATTGCCATTTGAATGTAAACCAAAGAAATACATTTTCTGGATTGCTATGTGTTTTCTAGTAGTCTGGGAAATAAATAATTGTCATCAGCCGCCTCATTGCCATTTGTAGGCCAAACAAATATATTTTCTCGACCTGTGTGTGTTTTCTAGAAGTCTGAGAAATCAATAATTGGCATCAGCCATTTTATTGCCATTTGCAGAGTAAAAAAAATAAATTTTCTGGATCGGTGTGTGTTTTCTAGTAGTCTGGGAAATAAATAATTGACATCAGCCATCTCATTGCCATTTGTCAGCCAAAGAAATACATTTTCAGGACCGGCGTGTGTTTTGTAGCACTCTGGGAAATAAATAATTGGCATCAGCCATATCATTGCCATTTGTAAACCAAATAAATACTTTTTCTGGACTGCTGTGTGTTTTCTAGTAGTCTGGGAAATAAATAATTGTCATCAGCCGCCTCATTGCCATTTGTAGGCCAAACAAATATATTTTCTCGACCTGTGTGTTTTTTCTAGAAGTTTGAGAAATAAATAATTGGCATCAGCCATTTCATTGTCATTTGTAGGCCAAAGAAATACATTTTCTGGACCGCTGTGTGTTTTCTAGTAGTCTGAGAAATAAATAATTGGTATCAGTCATCTAGTTGCAAATTCAAGGCCAAAAATGTAAATTTTCTAAACCCGGTGTGTTTTCTTCTAGTGTGGGAACTAATAATTGTCATCAGCCACCTCATTGCCATTTGTAGGCTAAATAAATATATTTTCTTGACTGTTGTGTGTTTTCTAGTAGTCTGGGAAAAAATAATTAGCATCAGCTGTCTTATTGCCAAGACAGGCCAAAGAAATACATTTTCTGGACCTATGTGTGTTTTCTAGTAGTCTTGGAAATGAACAATTAGCATCAGCCATCTCATCGCCATATGTAGGCCAAAGAAATACATTTTCTGGACCAGTGTGTGTTTTCTTTTAGATTGGGAAATAAATAATTGGCACCAGCTGTCTCATTGACATTTGTCAGCCAAAGAAATACATTTTCATGACCGGTGTGTGTTTTGTAGTACTCTAGGAAATAAATAATTGGCATCTGCTGTTTTATGCATTTGTAGGCCAAAGAATAGTGATGTGGAACTTGAACCGTAAAGATCGAGGTCCGTACTAGACACCTAGTGTCTATGCACGGACAGCAAAAATTGATTTCTTCTTGAGGTCAGTGTTACTGTTTGGATACAGCAGCCTGAACAAAGCTCTTTGACAGTCTGTAGCACAGCCAATCAACAAGCTTTACCGTGTGAGCACTTCTGGCTCCATGACAACCATGTCAAGCATTGGCATGGCTGTGATTGGCCGGCATACTGTGTAAAAAAAAGCTGTTTATTTAAATAATTTAAAAAAGCGTGGGTCTCGTCTATTTTTGATAACCAGCACAGCCAAAACTGACAGCTGTGGGTTACAGCCCCCAGCTGTCAGCTTTATCTTGGCTGGTTATCAAAAATAGAGGAGTCTCTACTAATTTTTTTTTAATTATTTAAATAAATAGCCTGCAGCCACCCAAAAAAATGCACATCTATTAGATGTGCCAATTCTGGTGCTTTGCCCGGCTCTTCCCACTTGCCTTGCTGTGGTGGCAAGTGGGGCAACATTTGTGGGGTTGATGTCAGCTTTGTAATGTTGTAAAAAAACAACAACCCTCTTTTACCCATTTACTATTTTACAAATAAAAAACACATTATTCCTCTCTTGCTCACTGATAATCCATATGTCTAACAAAGAGCCCAACTAACTATATCTGGATGCATTGCTGAGCAGTGGCATAATGCGACCACTCAGCCCTGCATCCAGTAGACACTGAGCTGAGCGTGAGAATGCAGATTCAGTGCCGAGTGGTGACGTCAATAAGTTGACCAAAGTTCATAGCCGATGTGCATTCTTACACTTAGCTCAGTGTCTTCTGGATAGAGGGCTGAGCGGTCGCATCATGTCACCGCTCAGCAATTGATCCAGATGTAGCTTAGTTGGAGAACGTCATGGGACATATGGATTATTGGCGGACAGGTGAGGAATACTGTGCTTTTTTATTTTTATTTGGAAAATATTAAATGAGTAAAGGAGGGTTGGGGAATTTTTATTTCAAATAAAGGACTTTACTCTGTGTGCGTCTTTTTTAACTCAAACTTACAGTGGCATGGAGAAATGGATGGCAGGCTGCATTGGTGGCGGGAAATATGAGTGGTGAGTTAAGTATTACTGTTTTTTTTATCATCCTAGTTTTATTATTCTCTGAGATCTAGAGAGACCACAAGGAATAATATAGAACATTCAATTCTCATTGAATACTGTCACTGCAAATCAAATTTCCCTGTAAAATCTTTGCACTTTTCAGAATTTCTTCCTTAATTCATCACTGTATTTGAACCCTTTTTACATAGGAAATTTTTTTCACGTTGTTTAGTTCGCATTTTTTTTGCACTCTGTTCCCGCAGCTTCGTAGCGGGGACCTGATAGTAAGTGTACAAGAGCGGAATTTACTGGTTGATTGCTGTGACAACAGGGCAATCCAGGCAATCAATCAGGCTGTGATAGGCATTAATAATTTCAAGAGGAAGGTGACTGACTGTGACTGGAAAGATAGAAAGCATCGCCCCTATGACTGAAAAAGAAGGTATGTGATGCAATCACCTAAGGTTAAAAAGTGTTTTTTCTAGATAAATAGTGAGAAGTTTTGCTTGAAAAGAGCATGAAGAGCATGTTATTGATGCACATTGCATCACTAAGAAGACATTGGGGTCAGTTTAATATCATAAACGCTGTGACAGATTCTCTTTAAAAATTGTTTGAAGTGTATCTCACCCTGTTACAGGGAAGAGGGAATAGTAGTCACTGTTTATGCCTAGCATCTCCTTGCATGCATGCCTTTCTCCAAAGGCAATCTGGACTGTTCACCAAACAATAGTAGGTATGTATATAGTAGAAAAAAGATGCTATACTTGTCACTCAAGCATAATGTTAAATCGGTTCAAAGATACTGTTTTATTCATAGCGTCTTTAAAGGCAAAAATTAAAAGTAATTTGAAAAACATGAATGATGATTTTTTGATTAAATTTGTGCAAAGGGTTTTCACAAATAGTACATATGTTTAAATCCTAGATGTTATTGTTTTTACACATTGCAAATTTTTTATAGTTCTGAGTTGGTGCCAATTTATTCACAGGAATCGGGTCATTGGCGACATCGGTATTCTGTGGCCGATGGACAGGAGCCCTGAGAAAAGCCTCTTACCTTTTTGGCTTTTATTTTGATTAGCCATCCTGGTATAACATCATCATTGAACATGAGAGGAGCTGCAGATGTCATCAGTTAACATATGGGTCCAGCGGCCACAGATTATCAATATGGCCTATGTGAATCAATATGTACCAAATCTAATAGCGGTATGGAAAAAGTTAAAAAGTTACACATTTGATTTTTACTGTAATTCCATGCAAGTGTAAAAAAAATACTAAATAAATAACTCATTGTTTCTGCTTTTTGCAAGGCTCTATATTTCAAATACTAAAATATAATTAAATTACATTTTGTTTGAAATATAATGCTTAGTAAAATAAAATGAAAAAAAAAAATAATTTCCGCTTATTATTCCTGTCTCTAAAGCCTTTTTTTTTAGTAAAAATAGGTATGAAATTGTAAAATATCTAATTAAACATTTGCAGTGTTATGAACCTAAAGGTGCCACATTGTAATATAACTAATTTATCAGTATTTAATTGAAATTCATTGAACTTTTTTTGCCTGTCATGCTAAACAAAACTGCTTTGTGGCGAACAGTAATTAAGGGTGAATGTTCTAAGTAGTGTGTTGGGAATTGAATTTATAATAGCAGCTGTGTGCATAATTTCCTTTACACCACCCTAAATGTTTTCTCTTTAAGTTCTTAGGTGTCAATAGTATTGCTTGTCACAAGATAATATAGCCATAAAAATACATAAATTAAAGGGTTTCTAACTATAAAATATTTTCAGATCCTTACAACTCAATGAAATGTGGAGGAGGGTTTAAGCATTAGTCAGACACTTTGCAAAGAGCAGGAAATTGCTCTTAAAATCCTGGTTGCTGATTTAGCTCTTTTATGATTTTTTTTGCTCAGCTATGTTTTTATATTAATTTCCAACTTGTCCAGATGGATTTTTGGGGCTTGAGTGTCTCAAGATTTGTGATTATAAGAATGGTTCTCCAATGCAACCACATCACAGGACAAAGCCAAAGCTTTCCTTGTTGGACGAGAGCCATATGTAACCAACCTCTGTATATCAGTCAATCTTCCAGCACAAACATATTCCAAGACTTCTAAAATCTTCCCTTAGAGGGGTCAGAAACATTAACACTGCTGCTGCTAGAAGGGTCTGCAATATGTTCAAATTTCAAAACAGAATAGTTTTTTTCGTTAATGTAAGAGTTAATAAGGACAGCTTTAGTGGCTAAGAAAGGTCATTTATTTTATGTGTAATATTAAGAAAATTAATTTGTTATTTTTTGTTATCTTAGCATGACTCCTAAATAAGTATTAAATTTGTAACAAAAATATATGAACCATAATAAATCATAAAAGCCTGACAAATCTGCTTTAATTTTAGAAGAACAAGCAAGACTAGAAAAAAGTATTCATACCTCTTTGGTTGTATAATGTAATAAAAGTCTTTGTAAAATACCTTGATAAACATAAATAGAGCTAAAGAACAAACTGATCCCTGATGAAGAAGGCCTGAGAGCCTTTGA